>JACXGJ010001381.1:0-85598 GCA_016801105.1 Esox niger | reverse complement strand
TATGTTGAGTGTTTTACCACAGTGGTGTGGTTTATTTTGGTTGTTAGCCGTAGGCTATACGTGTCACCCGGTCAGTGTCTGGTTTATGTTTGTATGTTTGTTACTTTGTTCATCCTTCAATTAAAACAATGGATAACTACCTCCATACCATCTCTGCGCCTGTGTCCTTCCACCAATTCTACCAGATTCTTGACAGAATGTTTTGTTTGGGAATTAGCTCTGAATAACGATGTCAGTTTCACCATCTGAAAATGTGACACATAAGCATGAAGTTTGGCAAAGATTTACCACTTCTATTTTACAATAAACCTGTTTCAATAGTAAATGAGAAACATATACAGACTAAATCTAAATGGCTATATAGTAAATTGTACAAACCAGAAATGAATGATTTGTATTTTACCCAAATGCATTAATACATTTTGAAAATGACAGACACTAAATAGGTTTTACAACTGTTTTCTACTTCAAACAAACTGTCACACACAGATAAAGAGGGGAGGAAAATAAGTACAAAATGTGTTAGTAAAAATGTACATTCCAGCATATATTGGTAACACAACAATGTTCATCAGTGCATTAGTATGTTGTTAGTAGTGTTAAATAACTGTATTTGCAAGTTACCACATTTTGCAAAATTGAATACATTACTACACTATACATTATTACACTAACTCCTCATATTGTTGTGTTCTAGACTCACAAATATCTCATGTACATAAGTATTCAGACCCTCCATTCAGTACTTTGTTGGAACACCTTTGTCAGCAATTTGAGTCTTTTGGATATGCCTCAACAGGGTTTAAACACCAGGATTTGGGCAATTTCTCGAATAATGAAATCCTTCAGACAGCATATGCCTTTTACTCAGGTGTGGCTTTAGTATAGACACTCTATAAAGAGTTGATAACAGTGCTGTAGAGATGACTGTCTTTCTGGCATGTTCTCCCATCTCTGCAGAGAGTCTCTAAAGCATTGTTAGACTGGCCATAAGGTTCTTTTTGTCAGGGCCAAGGCTTTTGCCAGGTTGAACAAGGTTTTAACATACATGTCTGTGCCTTTCTCATTGATGTCTAATCAATTGTATTTGCCATAGGTGGACTCCAATTAAGTTCTAGAGGTCTTTATGGTGACCAAAGGACACAGGTTGTATCTGAGCTCAATTTTGAATGTCATGGAAACTTGAGATATTCAAGTTTTTTATTTTTCATAAATTTGTGTTATTTTCAAAAAACAGAATTTGGCTTTTCATTATGGGGTTTTTAACGTAGGTAAATTTTTGGGGAAAATTGTAAATTATGAATTAAAGGTGCTTAATGCAGCAATGTCCATATTAAAATATCCGATAATAACCCTTACATTCTGTATCATCAGTTAACGTTAAAAAAGGACTGACACTATCCCCACTGCCATGGTTGCAAGTAGAAAGTGCACCTTATTTGTTGAACAATGAATGTGTTTCTGGGCTGAATAACTATTGATAGACCTTAAATTACAAGGGTTAAATTCATACATACAGAGCTCTTTCCTGCCTCTGTGAACAGGGAAATATTGTCAGCGTCTTGCCCCGGTGGAGGGAGAGCAACGCACCAGCGGAGGTTCAGAATCATCAGGGCTCACCGGGGAAGAACAACCATGTTCCGGATTAGGGAGGACGAGCGCTGGGGGATTATGGGGGATTCTAGAACATTCCTGAGTCTACAAGGAGGGCCTACTCCAGCCCCTCCCCACCTGCTAATCATTAAGAATAATTGGGGCGGCTAGGAAGGAACAACTAGCAGTCGCCCTAGGGTAAGCTTGCAATAATAGATCCTAACGGCCTGTTTTAGGCATTTCTCCAGACTAGGACACACCGATCTGAGGACGCTACCGAGTGAGCCCCGAGGCAAGCCAGAAGAGAAAAAGCCGCCGGAGTTTGTTCTTCATTTTTGTTATATACATGGTTCAGATGCAGTTTGTAATAAAACACCTACAGGTTGAAACTCTCTGCCTGTCTCAGTGTCCTTGCTCTGCTTACATTTAAACATTACAGGTTGTTACTTCACCATGCCCTTAGGGACCTACAATATGACAGAGATTGAGACATATTCTAAAGCTTATAGTCACTAAAGCCTAAAGAACAATCACTGGTGTTCAAGAAACATTATTAGAATTGTCATACGTTATATATGTGGTGTATAACTAGGATTCCAACATAGCATTGACAGAAGCTTACTAGAAAGTGCATCTCTTTATTGTTTTTATTAAAAAAAGGATATGGTTCAGGTATAGTATATGTATGAAACATAAAACAAGTAAACAGTGACACATGGGGAGGATGAAAGGGTTGTAGTGGAAGCTTGGTTGTGAAACAAGAATAGTTGTGTTTGTACTCCAGCAATATGGATTTTAAGAAACGATAATGGAGTTAAAGTACAAACTGTGAGCTTTAATCTGAGAGTATTTTCATCCATAATGGATAAACCATTGAGAAATTACAGCACATTTTGTACATCTGTGCAAACATATTTAGACAATTGGCTTCACAGCTCTCTGGTTTATTTGTTTGCGTGATTAACGCATGCACAAGAGAGATGTCAATTTCTCGTCTGGATTCTAAATTTTGCATTTGATTTGTTTTCTATTGTCTGACATCATGTGTAAATGCAATTCAGGCTGGCCATCATGATGCAGATGAAGTCTGAATAAATCGTTCAGATAACTGAAACATTGTACATTCAAAAATGAACTGTTTGGCACATTCATAAGAAAGAAAGCACTGCCACTGCAAATTACTTGGTACACGAAGGCCAACTTCTAGAGTTTAAGACCAAAGAATGGATGCCATAATGAAATAAAATAACACCAAAGAACTAACCGGAAGATAAGGAAAACTTTAAGTGGTAGACAGATATGTCAGCCACTACCATTTACTAAAGACTTAATCAGCTGAACTACAGAGGCTGAATGAGTAAAACCGGTGTGTTACCTCACATTTACATCCCAGTGAAATAGGATGTCATGGATGACCACTTAGGAGTTCCCAAAGACTCAGACTAATATACATTAAACATTTCATTCCTAATCAGAATATACATCAATTATACTTTGTTGATAATATTTTCTAAGAGCGCTAACAATTGTGACACATTTTTTTATAAAATAATTATTTATGAATAATGACAGTGCAAGCCGGCTAAACTAGGCTTGCGTTGCTCCTTGACTGGTTATAAAATGTGCCTAGCCAACCTATAGTATGTCCACTGTCACTTTGGGACTCCAGCTGTCACATAAATTGTGGGGAACTATCCTTTGGTCACTTTCTCCTAAGTCCTGTTTGCTGGTCATTCTACAACATGCGAAGGAGGGAGACAAGACACATTTGCAGGGATAATGCAGCACCTTAATAAAGAAACTCAAAAGGAACAAAACATAACTCAAGAACGAACATAAAAACAGAACAAGATAAAAAGAATGACCGCCAAACACATGAGAGTAGGAAAAACTTAAATGGGGCTGGTGATCAGAAAAACTGTGAAATAGGTATCGGTGTTCTAACTGAATTCTCAATGGCACTGCAGGCCAATAGCACCAGGACGTGACAGACAGCCAGATGGAATTGGTATTGCGTTCTTGGTCATTTCACTAACAAAGGCCTGTCTTATCCCTTTGAATTTGCTACAGGTGGACTCCAATGAAGTTCTAATGAAAACTCAATGACGATCAGAGGACACAGGATGCATCTAAACTCAAGGGTCTGAATACACAAATACATGATAGATTTACATTTATTATTTTCAATACATTGGCACAAATATATTTGTCATTATGTGGTATTGTATGGAGATTACTGGCAACACATAATACAAATATTATTAATAGAATGAATTATGAATTCAGTAAATAACACAACAAAATGTGGAGAATGGGTTTGGATACTTTCCAAAGCCACTGGGTGTTGGGCTATAATGGTACACATTTCTGTAAAATGATAAATCTCCAACTTTGCTTAAATCTCAAGATTACCACCATTTTGGCTTTCCAAAATGACTAGCCTAAGCAGCTGCTAACACATCAAACAGATATACGCATACATTACCCCAGTATCAAATTTGCTAGAGCAACACAGAAACAGGAAGAGATAACACAATTTAACAATGGACTAATCTCCCAACTGCATTCAAGCAAGAGCAATAGATGTCTACCAACTAAATGGGTAAGTGTTTCCAAACTTCTGACTGGTACAGTATATAAGACACTTATGCGGAATATCAGCAGGAGCTCATACAATGTGAATCCATAAATTTTACCACTCCTATCCAGAAATTGACAGCCCTGAGCGCCTGCACACATAGGGGTTATGATACTTAAAATAGAACAGTAGGGAAGTTGGGAGGCAAGACAGTTAGCTTGAGACGTCTTGAACGGTTGCACATTGGTGTAGCAGTCCTGCCTCTCTGGGGGAAACTGTGTGATTGCTTACAAGCCATAGCAGAAGGACCATTCTTTTCATCTGACTGACAAGGCCAGTGCAAGCACAGAGGCTGGAAGCCCATTGGCAGCCAGGCAAATTTGACGGTTTCATCTAATTACAACAATGGCCCCATGAGAGTAGTTAAGGAGAGCTAAGGCCCAGGTTTCTATGAATCGCTTCAAGCATGCAAGGAGAAGGGATGAATGGACTCCAGCTATGCCATTGTTTTTGGTGTGGAGGTAGACTGTGGTATGATTGGCTGACATCATGTAGGTGCATAATAAATAACAATTTTTGAATGCACCTCGACAGCGAATTCAGACAGAAATGAACACACTAGTTATATTCCAACAAATTCTGATAGCTACATTACAAAAGATTCCATCAACAGAAACTAATGAACATGCTTTACTGCCAACAATCATTGTGGTATAATACAATGTAGCTGACTTTGATTGGAGTTTCAAAACCAAATGTTATATTGGTGGACTAGAACATTTTATATCTGGTGTGCGTGACATTGTGTGCAACCACAAGGGGCTAGAAATTACAGTAAATTCCACAACTCTAAATAATCCCATAAAAAACACAGATGGAAGGCACTCAAAGAACAAACATTTCCACAGCAAGTGGGTGAATTTGTTACATGTTGGTTCATCCTCTTTTTTTAGTTAGTTTGACCTTAAATATCCATGAAAGGAAACAGATCATATAGTTTCAATAAACCTCTATTGAGGGATAAGGTAAAACAAAGGCATGACTTCAGTCTTTCCCTGCCCTGCCCTTCCAACTTCCAGTGTTATCAGCATTGCACCTATAAGGGAGTCTCAACCAGAAAAATAACCGTTTTCAAGACAAGGTCAACAGCTATACACTTTAATACCTGGATAACCTTAAAGGAAAATGTCACCCAAATTACAGGACAGCACATTTAAGGTACGGCTCTCAAGGTCCAGAGACTGCTATTAGCAGTGTTTGTACATGTCTAAATTGTCCAAAATGATCTAGAATGCATCATGGAACTCAAAAAAGACCAATACCGATGATTTTAACATCTGTCAAAAAGCATAATACTGGTACAATTGTCATGTAAATCATGGGATTACCACTTTGATTTTTCAGATAGACAAAATACTGTAGGGTGCTCGACTGATTAATTAGGGAGATCTGCACTACATGTGCATAATCAGATATTTGTAAATTCCGATGTAAGAATATTTTAGGTGGTAACTCAACTGGCAATGACATTAATGCTTTTCTAAGGCTTGAAAATAAATATCATAGGTTACAATCCTACAAGCTTTGTGTTTGCATTTATTATCTAGTGTCCTGTCTTTCATTCTGTTACAGGCTAGGATCAGATCTGATGCAATGTCTCGGTCTTTCTCTTCTAGGAACATCTGGCCTTCTCCTTTGCAGGGTTTTGGGAGGGATACAGTTATCGGGGAAGCAAAGCGATTTCAAATTTCCAACAACACGAAATGGCACATCCAAATTTTGACATGTACTAACACACTGTTAGGCCAGTAATCAACAACATGAAATTACTACTCATTTTATAGAGAGGTGCTAAAGACAGCTCCAGCACAAGTTAAGCCTCCAAAAAGTTACAGGTACAGAGCTCCTAAAAATTCTTTACAGCTCTGACAGTCTGGCCAAAATCCACCAATCTTTATTGATGGTTCTGAGATGCAAAAATGAACAGTGTTTGATTGCCCTAGTAGTTAATAAAGCAACCATCTTTGGTCAATCAGTTAAAGTTAGGCCATGCTGGTTCACACAGAAAACATAATGTATTAGTTTAACCATGTATTGGAGACATGCACAACAATACTTTTAAAGGTCTTCGGTTTGCAGATGGCCTTTGGCTCCAAAGATGGACTCAATACCCACTGCTCCAAATAGGGATATCCCGCTGGGAGGGACAAGTAATGGCATTACCAAAGGCTCTTCAGTATGTTATGAATGCATTTTTAGGTTACAGTTGACTTTAGGTATCAGGGACTAGGGGTTAAGTTAGGGTTAATGTTTGGGTTAAGGTTATAAAACGTATAAGGTTAGGTTAAGGTTTGTATAAGGTTTCGTATCACAGCACTGGAGTTAAGGTATGGGTTAATGTTATAAAACAAAAAAAGATTAGGTTAAGGTTTGGTTAACGTTAGGTATCACAGCAATGAGGTTAAGGTTTGGGTTATTCCCAGCCACCATTTCAGTGCAGTAACATAGTCAAGGCATTTGTTAAAAGATGGTTGATGGGCGGAAATATTCCAGATTTTTATTACAATTCAAATCCTGACCTAAAGTAATATATCTTAGAAATTTGTCAAATAATTACTTAAAACAGTTTACGTACGCCCCTGAGACGAGGCTGGCTCCACTGGTGTAACTCATTGATATCACATGATTGTGTATACGATACTACTAATAAGGATAATACCATAATATCATTAATTTTAATCCCCATAATGAGTAATCCCCGCTATCCACCCCCCCCACCCGAAAAGGATACACAGAACCAATCGGGTGGAGGCAGGGGTTGTGTGTGGATTTGCACCTGCATGCTAGCTAGACCAGCGTATATCAGACTGAGTGAGGAACATAATGATTAAATAGTCAGTATGAAATCTGATGTTGGGATAAAAGTGATCCCTGGTGTTAGCTGATAAACCACGGACAAATGACCACTCAGGTTCCCTGTATGAATATATCTATGGTAAGACATAGTAGTTGCATACTGAATTTGCATTACCTTGATTTGTAGAAAAAAAACATTCAAATATACCTCAATATTTTTTTTATCAACTCAGGGTGACACAAGAATTAAAACATGCCATAACCAGAAAACTGTTTGCAGCGGGGGATAGGGCAAATGTATTACTGATACAGAATGATATTCTAGACAGCGAATCATCCAAAGCAGAGGGCAAATTGAAGTGCAGTGTCCTGTGAAGTGCATGGGAGGTGGTGGATGTAATATTCCACAGACAGACCCATTCTTCAACATTATGAAGGCCAGAGTAATGTTTGGTCATATCTTTCAGATTACAATAGCAACCTTGTCATAATGACTTGATAGACGAGAACCTAAGATGTGGAGCATGAATGATTGCTTCAGTCAAATTATTAAGATTTGCAATATTTACTCGTATATAGCCAGAAAACCTGTTGGATTTTTTTGGGATTTCCTGTTTCTATACATGCATGTGAGAATAAGCTAATTAGCTATTTAAAATGTCCAGTTAGTCTATCTAGAAAGTTATGTTGTTGTAAATATGAGATAAGCTTACAAAGCATCAGGCTGTCACTTTCACTAGCCATGAATACTGTGAGACTGTTAACATTGTGATTTGCTCACCAAGTTGTTACTTGATCTCGATGATATGATGAATCAGACATCAAACCCAAGGTCTTGATGTGTGTTTAGAACAGGAGGAGGTAGAGAAGTGGATGATGAGTGAAAAGGATGTGTAAAGGAGAGAGGATGAGGGACTGAACAAAGGAGCACACCAGAAATGGGAACCTGTCCCAATTCCCAACATTCATCCTTGTCCCACAAAGCCTGGACCTAAAGTGACAGTGGCAGGTGTATGGACTGCTTCCAGCCTGCTTTTGTTTTAACAGTAAATATTATACATTCTTTGCTGTGCAGATTCCAGTTTCTGGTCATTGTATGGTTGAATAGAAATAAATAGTTGACATGTCATAAACCCCATAAACACCTCAAGACAAAACCTGAAGAAAACGTCACAGTTCTTCTATAGGGATTTTTTTGTCGGCAGGCATAGCGCAATACTGACTTACTGATACGTATGAATGTAGTACAGTGAAGGTATATGCACCCGACATTATTTTTGTGGTAGATAAAGCATGCGAATAGTAGCATATAAATGCCAGTCACATTATTATTACAAATGCAACATTTTAAAACGACCAATAAATAATGTGCCCAAGACTGACGTCTGAAATAGCTCTGATTGGCTGGTTATTTAGAACCTTATGTTACTTCACTTCAGGCAAATATTTTTGCTTGCTAGAATATTCAGGATTTTTTCTCCAAGGCAAAATTATATTTCCATACGATTTCCATTTTATTCCAAAATACATTATGAAATGAACTCATCAAACAACTTTGTCATTTATCCAACCAAATAAACGCAGTCGAGCAGCAGACAATACTGCCAGCTCTCCTAATGCACTTCCAGATTTTGAAAGCAACCGGATCCTTCATGGTAAGGACTTGGTACCTCTATTGGTACAGTCAATTAGTAAATTACATGTTTATGCCTCACTTCAATTTGTAAATGTTGCAGTTTGGCAACATTTTCTAGCTAACTTTACTGTTGACAATTTTTGAGTTTTGGAAATGCAGGTAGGGAAGCTGACATCAGGATGGTCAAGGTGAGCAACGTGTGCTTGGCATCTTTGAAGCAGTATCCCCTAATCAAGCACCTTTTTGGAGGTTTAACACAATTATCTCATCCTCAGCTCCAGTAGAGCATTTGTTTTCCTGATCAACCAGCCCCATCAATGCCACACATGTTTGAAAAGTTAGTTGTACTTGATGGCATCAGTAGCTAAAGAGACCTTTACGATATAGGCCATGGGGCACACACATTCAAAACACTCTTACACACTAACTCAATCACATGCTTACTTTCTCACCCACACTCACACATACGTTTGACTGTTTTTGGTAGAAACATTGAACTGTTTGGGAGTACCTAGTCTATAGTATTTTCTAGTGTATTATTGTCTATTAAGAGTTTAACAAGAGGTTTAGCTTGCTTCACTAATGTCAGCTAGGCCACTGGAGGTTTAGCTTGCTTCGCTATCATTAGCTAGGCCATTGGAGTTGGTTAAAGCAGTGCCGACAAAAACAGATCAAGTCATTCACTACAGTGAATTCATGATGTAGATCTGATTGCAAATACTATAACTATATATATATATGTAGTATTACCATAGGAACGATACCAATTGCAGAATTTGTTGTTCTGTTGGTAGAGTATGGAGCTTACACTTGCCAGGATATTGTGTTTGATTCATGTGGAGGGCCAGTTTGAAGAAAGAAAAGTATGAATGTCAGTTATGAGTAAGGTGATCTAGAAGAGAATGCCAGCTAACAACCTCAATCTACCAACCAGTTGCAAAATGTTTCTGTCAAACAGGGTTTGTGCTGTTTAATGAATTGTGTGACTAAAATGTATTTTTAGACAGGTTGAATATACCACCACGTTTTAAGTAGAGTAGTATTACAGTGGATATAAAAAGTCTTCATACCCCTGTTAAAATGCCAGTTGTTTGTGACAAATTTAATGTCAGAACTTTTTCTACCTTTAATGTAACCTATAACGTATACAATTAAATAGAAAAACAAACAAATCTTTGAGGGGGAAACATTTAAAATTAAAATACCTGGTTGCATAAGTGTGCACACCCTTAAAGAAATACTTTCTTGAAGCACCTTTTGATTTTATTACAGCTCTCAGTCTTTTCGGGTAGAAGTCTACTAGCAAGATACATCATGACGTGGCAATATTTGCCCACTCTTCTTTGCAAAAGCGCTCCAAATCTGTAAGATTGCGAGAACATCTCCTGTACACAGCCCTCTTCATATCACTCCACATATGTTCAATTGGATTCAGGTCTGGGCTCAAGCTGGGAAATTCCAAAATATTAACCTGCTTCTGGTGAAGCCATGGTTTTTTAGATGTGCAGTGTTGTTTTTGCAATAAACATAGCTCCTGAAATTGGCCAAAAAGTTCAACCTTGGTTTCATCAGACCATAACACATTTTCCCACATACTTTTGGGAGACTTGATGTTTGATTTTGCAAACTTCAGCCGGGCTTGGATGATTTTCTTCTCGTCTTTTCATCAATTTTGGAGGGACATCCAGTTCTTGGTAATGTCTCTGTTGTGCCATATTTTCTCCAATTGATGATGACTGTCGTCTCTGTTTTCCATGGTATATCTAATGCTTTGGAAATTTGCTTGTACCGTTCTCCTGACTGATATCTTTCAACAATGAGATCGCTCTGATACTCTGGAAGCTCTCTGTGGACCATGACTTTTGCTCTGAGATGCAACTAAGAAAATGTCAGGAGAATCCTAGTAGAACAAAACTTTGTTTGTGATTAATCAGAGCCACTTTAAATGATAGGTGTGTAATGACTTCTATGTAACATGCGTTTGAATGTGATTGTTTAATTCTGAACACAGCCACATCCCCAGTTATAAGAGAGTGCACACTTATGCAACAAGGTTATTGAAAGGTTTTAATTTTAAATTTTTGCCTCTCGAAGATTTCAGTTTCATTTTGAATTGAATTGTTCACATAATATGTCACATTGAAAGTGAAAAAAGTTCTGACATGATTTATCTTTGTGTCATTTTACATGACAAACATCTGGCATTTTGACAGGGTTGTGTAGAATTTTAATATACACTGTATATTGATATTCTAGGGATTTCGAAAGAATAATATTTAAATAATAAAATCATAACTGAACCGTCCTCAAAAAGCCAATCACTCAACACCAGTGAACTACGAAGTTGCCATGCCACACCAGCCTCTCACCCTAACAGTAATGGGGAGGTCTTTGTGATATTTATGCCTTTATTCGTCATCCATAATTCATAATTATTTACCATTAATACACATATATACAAATTTATTCATATTTTTTATTTATTTAATTAATAATACAACTAATTATTAAAATTGACTTCAAAGTAAACTACTACTAAGTTTAAACTAAAATGAATATTTCAGACAATCCAATATTCTCAATCTTATCCAAAATGTAGCACCACTTTACAAATTCCATGCAATTCAAACACACTATATCAACCACAGTATGCTAATTGCATAGAAGAGCTTGATTGCGAGTGGTTTTAATGACCACTGCTGTAGCCAAGCCTTGCCGCAGTGTGTAAGCACATGTGAAGGAGGATTTGTGCTATTAATTCACTGAAGCACATCTATCGCACTGAGCCAGGCCTCAGAGAGGGAGTGTTGGAGCTCATACTTGATTCATGTAGTGAGCTTTTGTCAAATCAATACTGCCTCTACAAAGGATCAGATTTATCCGTCACGGCCCTTCCACTAACTAGCCTGCTTCAGGCATGGAGGTCAGCTCTCAGTAGCCCGCTTTTCTGAAAATACTTCATAGATGAACGACAGGGATTTGTGGGAATTGTTTCCTATTGGCTGTTTCCATAAACGTACTGTTATTTAGATGGCTAGATTCAATCTATTCTGTTTCTCCAGTCAGGTAACTTGGAATGGTGAATTGGATGGGTTTCCCCTTCCTCTTGTCATGCACTCTTAGTTCCCTTATCTAAATCCACATGTGGGTCATCCACAGTACTGGAGGACATGTGCTGAGGGATTAATTAATGGAACTGAAAATGTGCCCAAGGCAGTTGCATCTTGAATCGTCAAAACTTGGATTTTCCGGGCATAGGTTCCCACAGCTAGCAGTGACAAGACAATACTTTCTCCCGCCATAGTAACTGTCCTACAGGCTTTGTATTTGTGCATGCATGTGTGCATGCATGTGTGACAGTGTTTTTGCTTGTCTGGGGTTGTGTTTGCTATTTTGTACAGCTATGCATGTTATTGAAACACTTGGAAAATTCTGTGAAAAATGTACCACCTACAGACAATCTAGATGTTTCGATCTACTTCAAATAATGTCTCTTTTTCATGTAGGTTTACACTGCCACAGTATTTTGATAATTGTTGTATTGTATTAAGTGACGTTTCATGCAGTATATGTGCATTAACTCATTTGCATACCTTTATTGATTCTGTATATTGGCGAAGGTATTGATACATTTTACACCATGTCCTAGAGACATATACACAGTTATCAATACGCTGAAGTTAGTGGTGTAGTGGCGCCCAGAGAAGTGGGTATACTGTTATCCAGTGGTGTAGTGGTGCCCAGAAAAGTGGGCATACTGTAATCAGGGGTGTAGACATGACCCCCTGATATTACAGACAGGTCAATGTGATCCTCAAGGCAAATAATGCAAATCCTGGGATTTTGCTAATGACTCATAATGACTTTTATCCTAATTTAGTTACTTGGTGTTTGGTCATGAAAGGCCTACTTGGCATGAGCAACACGGACTCAATGAGAAACAAGTCATTCATAAGAATACAACTAATGGCACCTTAAATCATATCAACTAGTTTCTAAGAAATTAATAATTTGATTGTTAATCATAAATATAATAAAAAAATATTTGTCAGGCAGTCATTCATGCGATGGTATGCAAAATCATGATCCTATTAAACAGCTACTTCAATAAGGGTATCATTTATCAATCAATAATTTATTTATCAATCATTAGACACTAATTTTGAAGTTGAAAAGAAACATTTAAGCACTTTGTCAACAATTAATTATCAATATGTTTTGGTTTAAAATGTAGTTAGAAATCTAATCAGAAAGTACCAACTTGTCAAGGAGTATTAAACCAACTCCAACAACTGAATCTATGGAGAGATGCAGAATATAGGTATAGAGAACACATAAACATTAATAGTGTAGTAAAAACATTTACTTAAACACATAGCGTTTTGCTCAGTTAATGAAGTCAATACAGGAGAAATCACACCAATCCAGCCAATGGTTGGTAATTTAAACAGTAGTAATGTTTTCCCTGACATTCAGAATAATATTATATTATTACCGGTACATTTGTCACAAGATTCTGTTACACTGGCTGCACTATGTTACACTGACCACCCACAGAACCACCGCAATGGTAATTTAGATTAATTAGCACTAAAATTAGCTTTAAATAATTTCTTCACCTCCCAAACAATTGCATTATTGACCCACGCTGATTGAATGTACAGAGAGCGGTCTGTACTTTTTTACGCTCTCATTTTGGTAGCAGTGTAAGGCGGGGGATGGATTCTCCACAAGGTATATGTACACATCCTCAAAGTTCAGCTCAAGTTTTCGCTGTGTTTAACGATTTGAATAATGCAGCGGGTGCTGCATATGGGTCACAAGTGCCTAAGACTTGAAGTATGTTTGCATACCTTTGTTTTTCTTGTTTTATGAGATGATCTATACATTCATGAGCTGTAAAAGTAGAAAACCTGACCGGATTTTGCAGAAGCTCCACAGAATTCCCAGTGTTAGCCGTCATGTTTCAACAATATTTTGCCCTCCAGGCTGTCAGAACAGTCACGTGACTGAAAACTGTTCATTGTTGAGAGAATCGTGGCCAGCTCAAGAAATATTATAGTCATGGAAAATGACTTAACCTGGGAGGTGGGTGGTGTGCTGATGTTCTCTGATAGGTTGGCTGTCTCAGACTGAAAAACCCTTCCCTTAACATAAATATACATAACTAAGTCGCAACTGTACCTCTCAGAAATTACGGTGGTATTTGGAACGAGCTGGTAACCTGCAATTACAATCAGTATGGACATAAATCGGTACATTTACGTTTGCTATCAACATGGTCCTTATTAGGCCTACTCCTTAACGTTTCATCATTACGTGGGTCTTCAAAATATTTGCTTCAAAATTTAAAACGCCTCGATTACCACTAACATTTAGGGTTAATGATCAAGGAAAATGTAGGGTTAAGGTTAGCATCATAGTACTGGCGTTAGGGTAAGGATTAATATTAGGGTCAGGTTATGGTTCAGGTTAGGCATCACATACTGAGGTTATAGGGTCAAGATGAAGGTTGAAGGTAAGGTAACAAAGCCAGAAAAATGCCAGTGTAAACAACACAACTCCCCCACGAAACATGTCTGACCTCTCGCTGGAAACAAACTTTTAAAACAGAAAAATGCTGCACTAGACAAAACAATTCCCTAACAAAATTGCGTTGCATCTTGATGGAATTGAACTCGCGAATCATCAGACGAATATTGGTTGCGGAATCGGCTCATCCCTGACCACAACACCCTAGCAAACAGCCATTCTATTTAACTTTAAATATGCTCATAACTGCCCATAGTATGGTCACATTCTGACAGTCAAAAGCACTTCTCATATGTTAACACTGAAGGTAATGAGTCATTAAGGAACAATTGCACTGGTATATGTTGATATTGAACATAACTCTACTGATAAATTCATATGGAACACATTAAACATACATTCAAGTACTGCGATGCTGCTGCGTTGCTATATGATGATTTTTCAAAATAACACTTACTGCCAGCGATGACCCCTTGTAGCGTTAATAACCAGTGTAATTCATTGATATTATGTTGGAGTCCATGGCGTATTTATGTGTAGAATAATGTCTATGTTGTTGTATTAATTTGTTAATGGGTGTTATTTGCTGTTGAGCACAACGCCGCAAACTTTAACTGGGTTTTGTGAGTACAACAGGTCTACTAAGTGCATGGGCAAGTAGTTTTAGTAACAGAGCAGTGCTGAAAAATGTGTATGTATGCATGATTGTGTATTTTGGGACAATAGTGTAGTTATAAAGGTCCAAGCATCAGTTGTAACTCTCAGTCAGCCAATGGGGTGTGGATTTTAGCTGCGCAGTGTTATAAGGGTCAGAGCAGCTCCAATGCACATTGTAGCCATTCGCTATAGAACCTACTAATCAGATTTCAATGACCAGGCTATTTTGTGAGATGTTATTGTGGTTTGAGCTAGAGGTGCCACACAGTATGTTGCTGTCATTGCTGTGTGTCACATGGAACAGCTTACCCCCCCCCTCCTGGGTTTAGCAGACTGCTGAGTGCAGGGTGTTTGTAAGCACACACACACACAAACACACACACTCACACACACACACACACACACACACACTACACCAAAGAAGGGAACCTCAGAGATGCAACACAGCCTTGTTCATTGCTAATGAGGTTAATCACGCTCTAGAGGCTGCAGTTAATAACCCCCATAAAGGCTATTAAGACAACGCTGAAAATGCCAGAATATTTGAACGTCAGATTGAGGCAGGGTAGCCGTCACGGGGGACAACCAAAATTGGTTGGGCTCAACTGTATTATACTTTTTTTCCTTTGGTCAATCTTGCAGAGAAAAGTAAATAAGTAAAAATAGGACAATATAGGATGGACAATATTGTTTGCATATGTGAAATCTTTCCACCCATTTTTATATCCAAAAAGAAGTTGATCAATGAAAGGCCAATCTGTATGCTCCACTGGCGACTATAACCCATGTTGCGAATCGTTACAGTTAGCTAAGTAGCCAACTAGGCAATGACGCCAAACACATGCAATTAATCAGGCACTCAAAAGCTAAAATAATACTTCTGTGATCCATCTCGTGCTAACACTTAAGACAAATTAATAGACTTCGATCTTTGAAAAACCGATACAGGTCTTACCAATTCAGCTTCAACCACCACCCCATGTCACCCTATTCACCGGGGTGAAAAATAACCCACTCTCAATTGACTCACATTTAGTTTATAGTTTATTTATCTTTAACTGCTTCTATGATAATATTTGTAATCTTGTTTGTTATTCCACTGCTAGTCACTACTATTTTCCCTAATTATTATGATTACTATTTATTCATTAGGTTGAAATTGGTTTATGTTGGGAAATATTCATAATAAACATTAGCATATGTTAGCCTTTTTCAATATCTGTTTAATTGTGATGAAATGCAAATAAAAACACAATATGTTCTCATGCTCATTTTGGAAATTACAAAGATTACCCGCAATGCGTTTCATGCAGGGAAGTGTTTAATAATGAACCTTTCAAAAAACATGAATAAAAACAAAACATCTTGAATGCTGGCATGACTATTAATCCAGGGAACAATTTTAAAACAGGGAAAAACACTTGAGGAAAATGCTTTGACACTGGATAAGTAAGAAGAGGTGACAAAGCTGAAATAATGTAGTATTAGATGTGTATGTAAATGCAGGCACTCAATGCTGTAAGTTGCTCTGGATATAATAGAAACCTAAAATGTACAATGAGGATCCAAAACATTATGATCACCTGCATAATATATTGTTGGTCCTCCACGTGCCGCCAAAACAGCACCAACCCGCCTTGGCAAGAACTCAGCAAGGCCCCTGAAGGTGTCCTGTTGTATCTGGCACAAAGACATTAGCAGAGGATCCTTCAAGTCCTGCTAGTTGCGGGGTGGAGCCACCATGTATTGGACATGTTGGTCCAGCACATCCCATAATGCTCAATTGGATTGAGACATGGTGAACTTGGAGGACACTTCATCATGTACCTCTAACCATTCCCAAATAATGTGTGCGGTGAGGCAGGGTGCATTATCCCGCTGAAAGAGACCACTGCCATTAGGGAACACCATTGCCATGAAGCGGTGTATCTGGTCTGCAACGATATTAAGGGAATCATCGAACCAGATTACCTTCTTCCCTCTGCTCAAAGGTCCAGTTCCAACGCGTTTATGCACACTGTAGGCTCTTATGATGGAGGACGGGGTTGTCATGGGCACTCTAAGCGCTCTGTGTCTAAGCAGCTCCATAGGCAGCAGGGTGCAATGCACTGAGTGTGGTGACACATTCCTCCTGTTTACCGTCATTAAACTTGCATGTGACTTGTGCCACAGAAGACCTTCTGTGGGTTCAGACCAGACACGAAAGCCTTCGTTGCCCTCGTGCATCGATGAACCTGTGACGCCCAAGACCCTGCCAGTGTTTTGTTCCTTCTCAGACCACTGTCTGTACATCAAATTCAAATTTATTTTATAAAGCCCTTTTTACATCAGCAGTTGTCACAAAGTGCTTTCACAAAACACCCGGCCTTAAACCCCAGGGAGCAAACAACAATAGTGATGAACTTCAGTGGCTAGGAAAAACTCCCTAAGAGGGCCAAATTTAGGAAGAAACCTAGAGAGGAACCAGGCTCCGAGGGGTGACCAGTCCTCTCCTGGCTGTGCCGGGTGAACATATTAAGAGTCAACATTTTTGGACTCTTAATATGTGATTAGTACAGGAGGTATTAATCACTGCTGACCAGGAGCAGCCATCAAACCTTGCCCTTATAGAGATGTTGTAACACAATTGTCTTGCCATAACAATTTGGCCCTTGTCAAAGTTGCTCAGATCTTTTCTCCTGCCCATTTCTTCTGCATCCAGCATGTTGACT
This sequence comes from Esox niger, assembly GCA_016801105.1. NCBI lineage: Eukaryota > Metazoa > Chordata > Actinopteri > Esociformes > Esocidae > Esox > Esox niger. Next base: position 68,035 of record JACXGJ010001381.1, on the reverse strand, counting down.
ACGAGAGCTGATTATTCACTTGCCATCTAGTATAGCCAGACCTTGACATGTGTCCTTGGTAGATGATGATCACCGTTGTTCACTTCGCTTGTGAGTGCTCATAATGTTTTGGCTCATCTGTGTGGACTTGTATTTTGAAAATATGAAAAGGCCAGGTTGTTGTTCATCTTTACCTGTACTGTAATACATGGTTGAACACATTTTCAGCAAACCTTCATAATATACTTTTAAAGATCTTTTTAACAAGGGTGTGTAGACTTTTTATATCCCCTGTGTACATCTGGTCTGATCCAACAGACGAGCTAATGTAGCTCAAAAAAACAAATGTTGGTGGTACTGATAAAAAGGTGTCATGGGGCTGCATAGCTGCAGACCAGTCAGGGAGCCCATGCTGACCCCTGTGACCATTGCTGAAAGCGCATAAAATGGGCTGGGCCACAGAGCAATGGAAAAAGGTGGCCTGGTCTGATGAATCGCATTTCTTTTTCATAACCTGGATGGCCGGGTGCATGCGCATTGCTTACCTGGAGAACACTTGGCACCAAAATGCACTATGGGAAGGAAAGTTCTGCTGGGAAACCTTGGGTCCTGCCATTCATGTGGATGTTACTTTGACATCTACCTAAGCATTGTTGCCATGTGCACCCTTTCATAGAAACGGTATTCCCTGCTGACACTGGCCGCTTTCAGCAGGATAATGTGCCCTGCCACAAAGCAGAAATTGTGCAGGAATGGTTTGAGGAACATAACGAGTGTTCAAGGTGTTGACTTGGCTTCCAAACTCACCAGATCCCAATCCAATCGAGAATCTGTGGGATGTGCCACATATATAGGTTTTATATATATAAAACCGATATACGTTTTAAATGTATTTTGAAGTTTTCTCAAACGGGAGACCTGAAGGATACGGGAGGGTCCTCAAGATCTGCACCATTTTCATGCATACATTTTTGAGTGAGGAACAGAAGGATTCAATTTGTAGTGGTCTCTTAATTGTTTTGTGTTCCTCACTCAAATTTTTTTTCCTCACCATTTTTAAATTTTTTCGAAAGGAAAGAAAAAGGTATAGTGAAGCTGTATATATAAAGAAATATGGCCTTGCTAACATGCTAAATCTCAAATAGAATACTTATGTAGTATGCCAGATTAGCAATGAAAAGATATGACACAAACCATAAAATGCAAAAAATATTATATCAAAAGTTCCTGGATGGTCTACTATTTCTTGTGCACATTTGAAGTATGCATCCATGCATACTTTTGAGGTAATATTGACCACAACCCCTTGCGCAATTCTCTTGTCTTTTCACTTGACAAAAAATTCAGTTAAGGTCACCAATGTTGATGTCATTCACGCTAGCTCAATTCTTATGACTATTCCAAGTAAGACAGTATGAATAAACAGTACGTACTTGGACAACTTCAGTTTGCTACGTTATTTATGTTTGGCATACAAAAAAGTAACGTGCATAGTTTAAATTAGTTTGTATTCATCACAGCACATACAGAATGTCCTGTACCATACGGCACGGTACGGCTATGTGTACCATTATACCCCTAGCATACAAACTAATAAACCAATGAATCCCTTATGGCATGAAGCTACAAATCATAGTTTTATGTCATTTTACTGAGTTATGTGCACAATGTATAAGAGAAATAGGAAATGTTTTATTGAATTCATAAATTTTTCAAATTGTTGATATTCAACTGCTGAGTTTATAGAGAATACTCTGAACAGGGTCAATTAAGTCTGGATCAGGTCTTTCTGCCCAATCTTGCACAGATATTGACAAATTATTTGTGAAATCATATTTAGTCTGGTAAAATTTCATACAAGCAAAGGTGGAAACACATAACAATACAGCATGACCATTTTATTTTATAGTAATACATTTTTTTTATGTGGCCAAAGAGTATAATTTTACAACTGAACATGTGCTTCACAACCATGAATAAAAAGGTTGAAAAAACAACTTTGAGAGATTTTGGTTGTTAAACAAACAACCAAAATCAAGAAAATATACAGCACAACATTCAAAGAGCATAACAAAAACTTTAAAACTAGTGAACAAAATCTATTGAAGGCAGCTCCAGAGCGTCTATAGGGATGTGTGTTTAATTGCACCTTGTATTAACTCCACCAAGTATTAACTCAGGGGGGAGTTAACTGTATTAATTGTAATTAATTTGCAGACTACATTATATATTTTTTCAATACTTTTTTTACTTGGATAGTCTGGGTTACTATGCGTAAATAAAGCCAGAAAAAGTATTAGAACAGTAACTAAAAGGTTGCTAGTGCAAGGCCACTGCCTGCAGTGGAGAGGAAATAGGCAAAAGAAACTTAACACAGTACAGATGTGTCCTGTCTATACCTCCTGCTAGAAGTTGCCCATGTGACTGTCATAGGCTCAATGGATAAGACCATTGACCACAGATTGGAACATACCATACAAGGGTCATTTGTAGGATAAACCTTTCTTATTGGAAGGTATTTGACTGTGTAATGGCTGGTTATGACAATTGACCACCTCCCCATGTGTATTGGCATAAAAGACTGTGTTGACTTTGTATTCATTGGAGAGAAAAAATAATGAACTATGGAAAGTTAACATAGTTGCCTAATGCTGAATAAAGATGGCTCTCCCCTGACTTCTGGTTGCATTAATTTTGTTCATGGATCTCAAATGGACAGAATCTGAAACACCCCTCCAATTCATGAAAGTTCATTAAAATGTGGAAGTCAAATCTTGTATTGACCTTGTGTGCAAACTGACATTTATACACTTCACCTGTGCAATTGGTCTCTTCCTAGGTTTTTGCCTCTTTAGGGAAGTTTCCTAGCTACTAAGTGCTTCCAAGTTTTACAGCATGCTCTTTCGGATTTTAGGTTGGTGTCTGTATGAGCACTTTGTAACAAACGCTTGTGCAAGTCAATCGCACTTCTTAAATAAATGCGATTGACTTGCATAGTAAGTAGCCTCATCCAATCAAAAAGAGCCCATAGGGCAGAAGTCCTTCACCTTTTTATGTATCGTGAGGGAACCTGTACAAGGACGTACTTAACACAATGCTAGTTTATCACAATACTAGTTTCACCTAACATCAATATGTTGTTTCATCAATCATCTTTGAGTGCATAATGAATGGCCATATTTGCTGTAAAACTGCAACCCTGTTTTCAAACGTTGGGATGCTGAATAAAAAGCTATTAAAAACCTAATGTGGATAATTTATCCCCATATTTAATTGAAAATAGTATAAGGACAACATACCAAATGTTGAAACTGAGCCAAATGTTTTCAATGGCAGGCCGATTAAGCGCCCAGACTCTTACTACAGAGCCATGCTGTTGTAGTACATGCAGAATGTGATTTGGCATTGTCTTGCAGATATAAGCAAGGGCTTCCCGGAAGAAAAGCTTTGTCTAGATGGCAGCATATGTTGCTCCAAAACCTGCATATATTGTTCAGCATTAATGGTGCCTTCACAGATGTGCAAGTCCCCCATGCCATGTGCACTAATGCACCCCCATAGCATCACGGACGCTGACTTTTGAAAAGTGTGCTGATAAGTAGGAAGATGGTCCTTCTCTTCTTTAGTCCAGAGGATGTAGCATCCATGATTGCCAAAATAATTTCACATTTTGATTTGTCAGATGACAGGAGAAATTTCCGCTTTGCCTCCATCGTAGTCAATCGTAAATGAGAACAAAATGACGTAATAACGGTCAACAGAAACCAAAATCATCAACCGTTTGAGCGCTGGATTGAAATTCACAAGGAAAATCAAAGTAAACAACTAAAATCACAGGCTGTTCCAACTGGCATGAATTTCATCACGGCAACTCATATTGTGACTTAAGTGTGCATGGCCCCCACATGTCCGTATGCAGGGCATGCGATTGATAAGATGGCAGATGGTGTCCTGGGGGACATCCTCCTAGACCAGGATCAGGACATCAGTGAGATCCTGGACAGCCTGTGGTGCTACTTGGCGATATCGGATGCACCGACACATAACATCTCAGAGGTTCTCAATTGGATTCAGGTCTGGGGAACATGAGGGACAGTCAATGGCATCAACGCATTCTTCATCCAGGGACTGCATACACACTCTTGCCACATGAGGACAGGCGTTATCCTGCACCAAGAAGAACCCAGGGCCCACTGCACTACGAAAGGTCTGACAACATGTCTGAGGATTTCATCTCAGTATTTAACAGCAGTCAGGGTACCGTTGGCCAGCACGTGGAGGTCTGTGGTATCCTTCAAGGATGCTTTTCTCAGATCATCACTGACCCACCACCAAACCAGTCATGCTGGATGATGTTGCAGGCATCACGTCTGTCACGTGTATATACTCTCATCTGTGAAAAGATTGGGGCGCCAGTGGCGGACCTGCCAATCCTGGTGAATGCCAATCGAGCTGCAGAGTGCTGGGCTGTGAGCACTGGTCCCACTAGAGGACGTCAGGCCCTCGTGCCACCCTCATGAAGTTTGTTTCCGAAAGTTTGGTCAGAAATATGCACACCAGTAGCCCGCTGGAGGTAATTTTGTAGGGCTCTGGTAGTGCTCCTACTCCTTGCACAAAGAGCTGATCCTACTGCTTGGTTGATGCCCTTCCTTGGCCCTCTCCAGCTCTCATCGTGTAACAGCCCATCTCCTTTTATCTCCTCTATGCATTTAAGGTTGTCCTGGGAGACACAGCAATCGTTCTTGCGACGGCACGTATGGACTCTTCTCTTCTAGAGAAGAGTCAGTCAGAAAGGATAAGGAAATGGCAATGATCTGTGGCCACCACCTGCAAAACCATTCCCTTTTTCTGGGTTATCTTGCGGTTCCCTCTTCAGTGCACCTGTTCTCACTTTCATTTGCACCAAAACAAGTGGCAGTTATTCTTAAATGCTTATGCTTCCTAATTGGACGAAGTGTCCTTGATGTTGAATTGACTTGGTGTTATACTGTGATTATTACGTGTTCTGGTAATTTTTTGAGCAGTGTATTTCCTATTGAATATAGGGTTTAAATTATTTGCACATCACTGCATCCTATTTTTCACATTTTAACAGCCTCCCTACTTTTTTGAAAAATAGGTTATATGTCGACTGAGCTACTTTGGACAATCAAACAAAGAGTTGCCAGGAAATATGTAAATTATTAATTATCATCGCTCTATAGAAACCAATAAAAATGTATCAAAATCATGAAAATCTATATTTTCATTGTTTCCATTTTTAATCACATTTGTTAAGTTATCAATTGGTCATACGGGTGTTTTGGGAAAGTGCTATGTGACTGCTGATGTAAAAATGGCTTTATAAAGAAATTTGATGAATTCATTCATTACAAAGAAAAACTAAATTACAAATAAATTCTAAATCCCCACCCAAAGGATCCATGCAGCCCTGTGAAGTACTACCCGCCAGTAACAAAAGCAAAAGCTGTCTGATCTACCTAACCACTGCCAGGGCTCATCATAGAGAACATCACATGTATAATCCAAAAATAATGCACAAGACAGGACCTATTTATGCCAAGAAATAGAGGAAGTAATGCCTAATGGTTAAGATGAGCCAAGCATACACACGTCTATACCATCAAAATGAGAAGTAAAAGAAGGACATCCTTAAATAGAACAAATCATTTGGGGCCACTTTTAAAAATATTGTCTTGGAGCACTCCCACACACTTTTAGGTCGCTGAAGAGAACCCCTGGGAGGAAGGGATTCAAATGAACAGTTTCTACTTGAGTTCAATTAATTTGTAACCGAATCACATCTATTCTGAAAATAAAGCCTTTTTATTGATATGTAGTTTTAGTCAAATGTATTGATTATGTAAAACAATCATGTGAAATTGTTTCTTACCATAAAATGATCATGAGGCTGTGAAGAGAACATGTAGTCTTATCTCCCTATAGGCAACATGCATCAACATAATGAACAATGCTTTTGTGTTTGGGTGGTAAATGCTATGGTGTTTCTATCCATTCATATTTCCAGTCCAATGGAGGAATTTGAGCAGCATGAGGCTCAAGAATTCTGCGTTACATTCAAAAATATTTGAAACCCTATACGTCTATTTATTCAAGCCAATAAAGTGTCAAAAAGGAAAAGAAAAAAATTCTGATTTACAAGGTTGTGGAAATCAGTTACAAAATGTCTAATTTCCATTCAACGAACAATGAACGTGTGCATTTTCATAGCTACAGTATATTTAGGTTTCCTGTTGCATCTAACATCAACACATGGTGACATTAAACCTTAAGAAGCACACATAACAGCTCTTCGTGCATATGCTATTCTCTAGCATCCTGTTTTCTAACAGCATGAGCACAGATTGAGAACCCTGAAAAATAATAACACAACAGTGCAATTGGAATTTAGCATTTTACATTTATAGGACTATTTGGATAACATTTCAGCCTGATAAAACCAATTATCATAATAAATCAAATGGATGACTTGTTAAAGTATTAAAACAGGGCAGGGAAGCGCGGTGGATGTAGAACCTCATCTCTAGCTCTTAAGGTAGAATTGACCACATCAATTAGTGTAAACACTTCTAATTTCTGCATCTTCAAAACCAATGCACTATCCACATAATAATTTGACTGTGAAGTCCACCCTGAACATAATCCTTAAGTCCTAATTAACACTATTATAGTAGAAAACAAAATTATAGTAATTAGTAGCACAGTTCAGCATGAAAACATAATTGCTAGGATCCCTCCCACTCCACATTCTTTGAACCACTGTAAAGGAAATATTTGCTTCCATACAATTATTTCTCGGATGTACTAATTTTGCTTTTGACAACTTTATGATAAATGTCATTAATATTAGCATATGGTACTGGGCAGTAGTAATTCGCTTGCATTAGCTCTGTTCCGATGAAATATAATGTCCACAAGAACACATTTCAAAGAATCTAGTGTATAGCAATCTCACAAGGACGTATTAGCCATCCAATTCATACACTGAATAAGACATTTGCTGTAGGCTTATATGGGCACTATTGTCTTGTAATTCACACATACATATGTTTTTTTTTAAATTATCCCTGTGTGTGCGCGGTGTGTCGACCTATTTGTCCGCCAGGGCTTAATGTGTGCAGAAGCATGTACTTCTGGCGACCCCCAGCGTGCGGTAAATTAACGTTTTGCTAAATTTCTTTAGAAACTAGAAACGGAGTCTTCTTCGTTCGAGTCTTGAGCCACACAAAATTAACACACTTGTGCAAAATATTAAATGGGCAATAATGCCCATAAAAAATATGCAAGCAATATATCCGTTTTCTGAAAACCCTCAATCGATACACAATGTTAATGTTGAATTCCAGCAGACGCTCAAAACTCTTGCCATGGCGTAGGTTATAATGAGGGCATTTCTCGATAATGGGCGTACATACATGTAAAACAATAATATGGTGAACATTTAATTGCATATATTTACCTTGAAACTTACAGAAAACATATTACGTCTACAGAAGGTAGAGGCTTAAATGTTCTTACCTGCGTGCAATACATCGTTTTATCCACATTTTCCCGACAATTCCGAGTCAGTTTTCCAGGTATCCTCCCATTTATATGGTCTCCACAAAAGTCGATAGTGGTTAATACACGAGACTGAAAAATCTTACTCCAAATGTCATTATTACAAACATTCTAAGGCTGTATCCTTCAACGTTGCGCACATACAATTACTCCAGAGATTATGTCAATCCGGCTAGTTCACCACCAAAGGCGAGACAATGTAATATCTTGAACGTTGTCTGTCTATTCTTTGGCTACTTGGTAATTATCTTCCTTTCTAAATTAGTACGTTTGAAGGACGCATCATGTTCCTGGACAGGTGGTCCAGTGTGTGCAATTACCAAAGGCTTTCCGCTGACCACTTGTGTCGGTCAAACTTTGTCTTTATATAAATCATCGAATTTACTCCACTAGGCAGTTAAATAGGTGTAAAGAATAATAGCAGAGGCAAGGTGATTCGTCGACATCCTCCGTGGATTCGGCGCTGAAAATGACCACGCACTTTTCTTACATTGATGGGAAGAGCATCGCAAAATAAGGAATGATACCCAGCTTGACTTTCGAGACGATAGTTGACAGGTCACCACTGGACAAAATTCCACATTTCGCACATCTTTGGAGAGATGCATGTAAGTAATAGGTAAAAGTTGAAAAATTAAGATGAGACCAGGTGAGAAGACGAGTTCTTTTTAGAAGCGCCGTATTGGTTGAAAGTAAACACCTGTCATTTGAAGAGAGACTGCAATGTTATCACCCCTGCTAGCCTATATCTCCCAGCCTCTCCGTGCCTCTTGTAGACTAGACTGACTAACAACCTGCCAGTCCTGCTTCGGTTAACACCCATCTGACGTCATTTAACATAAAATAGGCCTATGTGTTTTTGGGGACCACACTGCAAACTCAACCCGTCACTCTGGTTCTCCCAAAGCAATCTATATGCACACCTGTATAGCAGTTAGGAAACCTACAATTTCATTAGACTCAACTGATATGACCCGAGTGAGATAATCGAAAATATTATACATGACAACCTCAGCCCGTGCATGAGATAGACAGCGCGCCTTGTTTTTAATGTGTCAAACATGCTGGCAGCTGTTGAAATCACATAATTTAGCCTACATGATTTGGACACAGTATAAATTTCCTGACCAACTGTGTGTATGAGATTCGAATCATGAATATGAACGTGCAGGCATGAATATAAACGAATGCAGAATTTAGAGATAAAGGACTGCAAATACCAGTGGCTAAAAGAAAATATTCAGTTCTTATTGTATGACACATCTCTCCCTTTCAACTGTGCATTCAATTTTTTCTTTACAACTTTAGCTTAAATGTTGCTGGATGAAGACACTAGCTTCGGCTTTAATAACATAAAATATATTTGGTACAGACACCCTCGTTAATGCATTAGTGGGTACAGATGCACTGATCCGAAGGGATTCCTATATCTGGGTAAACACTGGCTTTTCAGTTAATGTTAGTATAAATTTGTCTCAACGGTGGCTCTCAAAAGTAGTCACCCTCTTGGACTTTTCCACATTTTATTGTTACATGAAATCAAAATTGATTGCATAACTATTCACCCCTATAGTCAAGGTCACTGATCAACACAAACATGTCCATAATGTCAAAATGAAAAAAATCAACATATTGTTCTGAATTAATAACAAATAAAATAAAATAATTAGTTGCATAACTATTCACCCCTATAGTCAATATTTTTGGCAGAGTCACATTTGACAGCAAGTACCTTCAAGAGTCTGGATAAGCCATTACCAGCTTTGCACATCTAGACACAACAATGTTTGCTCATTCTTCTTGGGAAATTGGCTCAAGCTCCATCAAGAAGGATGGCAATGTTTCCTGAACAGCAATTTTCAACTCCTGCCACATGTTCTCGATTGGATTGAGGTCCTGGCTTTGACTGGGCCACTACAGGACATTGAACTTTTTGTTTTTTAGTTTTGCTTTGGCTGTATGTTTGAGGTCATTGTCCTGCAAGCTGAATCGTCTCTTAAGTCACAGGTCTCTTGCAGACTTCAGCAGGTTTTCTTTCAGAATTTTTATGTACTTTGCTGCACCAATTTCACAACCAGTCTTCACAAGCTTTCAAGAAAAGCATCCTACTTCCATGATTCAGCCACCACCATGTGTTGGTATTCTCGGGTTAATGTGCAGGGTTAGGCTTGCATGATTCTGCCACCACCATGTGTTGGTATTCTTGGAATAAAGTGCAGGGTTAGGCTTGCATAATTCTGCCACCACCATGTGTTGGTATTCTAGGAATAAAGTGCAGTGTAGGCTTGCATGATTCTGCAACCACCATGTGTTGGTATTCTTGGAATAATGTGCAAGGTTAGGCTTGAATGATTCTGTCAAGAGAAGATAAAAATGTTTGCTTTGGCTTTAATGGATTTTGTGTTGACCAGAGCAAAAACTTCAAATTAAAATCAATTTTAAGATTATGTGGTGACAATAAAATGTCCCAGGGAAATGAATAAATTTGAGAGCGAATGTGTATCTTGTCTTTTCTAAATTCCTCTTTCTTTCTCGCTCTTTTCTTTCTCCATTTCTCTCTCTAATTTCATTTGACTTTTATTTATCTCTGCCCTCTCGGTTTCTTGCACTCAGTCTCACACCTATGATACTGTTTTTTTGGTATCACATGTATGTTTATATGTGTCTATGTGAGAAAGAGAGAGACAGTGTTCATGAGGAATGCACCATTGTTTTACCTCAGAGACTGTCACAGGTTGCTTTACATCAGTCAGAATGTGTGTGTTTATTGTGCACATGAGGTATCATAAACCCAAATGCTCCTGGTGAAACAGCTGTTGTGTAAGTCATTAACACTTCACAATGAGAACTAGAGTTAGGGGAGAAATACCTCTGCATTGCCTTTTTAGTGCATCTGAATGGAATTACAGTGGTCTGTTTGTGCAATATAAGTTGCTATCAGTTTTCTATTTTGATATGGTATTTCATAAAATACAGAATTTCCACTGAATAGTAATATGATATATTATCACTCCCTTTTGAGCTACGGGATTTGGTTGTAAAACATTATGCATTTGCTTAAATGTACCATCACCACTTTAGATATTTGTGTCAAGTAATTAATATATTGTAGTACCTATTTCCTCTACTGTATATTAATGTAAGAAGACAAAAGTAAATTCACTTACTCTACATGCTAATACATATAGGAGTAATTCTGAGTTTTTCTTTCTCAGACTCCCACTAATGACCTTTAAGATGTATATACCCATTATATGCTTTTTATTTTATGCAAGATGTCTTCCTGAATAATGGACACATTGATTGGTGTTATATGCCACAACTGGCTCATTTGAATGGTGGGAGAGAGGAAGAGCAGCAACTCTAAACTGCTAGGATGAACGATTTATGTTGCAACTGTTTATACCCTCAGTATCCCTGCAAAATCATAGTTTCACAATAGCAAACAATGACATTTGGGACTTAATTTGCTTTAATTGAGGATATTGCTTCACTCATAGCACTATTTGTGGTTTTGGCTTATAGCCACAAACAAGATTCAAGTTAGAATGTGTGTTCATAAAAAGTGTTCTATATACCAGATTCATGGCAGGTTATTGCAGCATAACCATTCAATAGCTATATTCAATAGCTCACAAGTATGCAACTTACAATGTGTATGCACGCCCTTCATAGTGTTTTTGATACATGCACATTTGTCCACTCTCAGAACAATTCCAACTTTTAAACAGTGCAAAATGCAAACGCAATTTGATGACTGAATTGAGTCATTTGTTGCAGAAAAAAAGTGGAATGATATTCGACAACTGTCATTAGGAGCACAACACTTGTTGCTTCAATTTATGTTCACAACTGCATGCGACTGTGTCCATTTCAACCACTTATCTACCGCCTTTGATACATTTTACCACCTGTACACGTCAAATTTAAGCACTTCGTAATCATGGCCCCCAGCCAAAACTTTTGTTTATGTCTATAGGCTCAGTTGCCTGGAGGAGTGAATGTGGTATGACAAATTATGGGGCTAATAGGCCTCAACACGTGCATACCTGATTTCCTTATGCAGCCACAATTTTCAAGAACAATTAAGCTTTAAACTGAGAGAAGCTCCACCATCCAGGCAATATTAGAAGAGCATCCACTCAGACATTAATTTTAACCAATTGATGGGAATGTAACAGCTGGCACACTGTGAGCATTCTGAATTTGTCGGCACTGAGATACCTATTGAGGCCCTGTGAGTCTAGAATTGGATGTAATGTCCCGCCAATTTTGGGGCCCAGGAAGTACGTAGTGCAGCAGCTGAATTTTCTTTCATGAGGATGGGCATATCAGTCAAGAGGATAGAAGATATACTATGTCCAAAGGGTTGAAAGAGAGCCACTGAGTTGGAATTTGGTTGAAACAGAACTGGACATTGGTCACAACCAGCTGGCAGCCCGACCTATTGAGTGGGCGGAGCCCATCCTTGCAGACTGGGGAAGCTTTCTCTGCTTTCTAGATTGTTTTTTATTTTACACCGCATGGAAAATAACTGCTACGTTAAAGTAACTAAATCACAAATGCATCTGCAGAGGTCACATTAGGTCAATTGACAAAGTGCAGTACATATATGTCAGCTATAAGAGGTCTGACTCGTTCTTTGATATTTGAGTTCCAAAAAGGTCAAATAGTGCACAATGTGTGGGTGAATCTGTCAGAAAAAGACAACAAAACTATTCAGTGTTTCAAGGGGAACAGTCTTAAAATCACCACAGCATATTCCAAAGATGGGCAAATTTCATCAGCAACTAGCAACAGTGGGTTGCAAGTTAAAGCAGACTGACAAGGATAGATAGAAATGTAAAAGGATTATTGCTCAATGCACCAAAAACACAGACTCAAAAAATTTCCACAGAATTTAATCAGCACCTCCATGACCCAGTCTCAGCAAAACCTGTACATCAAAAGGAAAGAATTTATGTCAGGGCTACTGTTTGGAAAATGCTTTAATCCAAAGCCAACAAACAAATATACAATACTTGGAGCAAGGAGAACACAATCTGGACCCCTGTGCAATAGAAAAAAGTAATTTGGTTTGAAGAGTCATTTTTCACCCTATTTCCTACTGTCAAACACCCTGTAGTGTAAATTGTTTACAAAAGAACTACATGGGATGTACTGTACTGTACAGTGCATTAAAAAAGTATTCAGACCCCTTTCACTTTATCCATATTTTGTTACGTCACAGCCTTGTAAGATAAAATTGATTTTCTTTCCTAATCAATCTACACACAATATTTACGCCGCAGAGTGGTTTTCAGTATGGCCCACTGCGATTTCACTTTCCTGTCAAAAAAAGCCTTGAAATATTAATCAATTCTTTTTTAGACTTTTTATTTTATTCACGTACTGCTCAGATTAATTTCTCATCACAATTTTTTCAGGTGCACAAAGACTTTCACATAGTAATGTGCAGTCAGCTCACAAGGTATTGGCACCCTTGATGAAATATAATAATAGTGAATGCAAAAACTAAACACCACAAAATAATAAATCATAGTTTGGGTCAAACATAACAGGAAATCCATATACATTTATTCCGCAATCGTTGAATTTACGATATTTTGTCAAAACATAGATTCCAAAAGTTTTAGCCCTCCTAAAAATGACCCATACTCAGATCAGGTACAAGACATAAAAAATACATTAACCATTGAAAATGCCACTTAGCACATTCAGGGCAATAATCAACGTTTCAGAAGTTTAGAACTGCCATTGTACTTGCATTTACAATTGTTACACACACATTGTGTACCTCGGGAACCTGATTGCTGCTATCCCGGCTACCTTACTCCTTCATTTTGGCTCGACTGCAAATTCTGAATGCCATTGAGAATTGACAACTATTTATCTCATTTGTACATACATTATACTCAATACCTGTACATTTTCTGTACATTTTCCTCTGCACATTTAGAATTGCCTTATGTAATGCATTTGCATTAATTGTATTTACATAGTGGAATCCACACCTATGCATTCCACTATGTAAATCCATATATTTAATACTTGTAGTTGTAAATTTTTGCACTTGATTTCCAATGAGTACCAGCATATTTTAGCACAAAACCTGGTTGCCTCTGCCATGAGCCTGAAATTTGTTATAGATTAATCTTTCAACAAGACAATGACCCAAACATGCATCACATAAACAACACAGAAATCAATTACAACAAACTCAATGTTGAAAAATGGCCAGCATAGTGTCCAGAATTGAATCCAAATAAAAACTAGACTATCAACGATATTGAAATGTGTGCACCAAAATGTTCGTACTTTACACAACGTTTCTCAGTGCTATAATCCACTCCAAGGGAGGCTTCACAGAATATTGCCAATCATTTTGAAACATATGTTTTTCAGAAAAATATGCTACTCATTGAAATGTTTGTCTTCAAGCAATTATTGTGTTGAAATTAATCCATATGTCTCCCACTTATGTTTCATCCAAAATATGACTCACTGTGTTGTTTTTATATTCACTTTTACATTCACTTTTTATGCACAATTTCATGCAGGATGCCAATATTTCTGAATTAAACTGGTTGTGTACAGTGCCCTCCACAATTACTGGCATCTTGCAAAATTTGCAAAAAGTCTATGAAAATAGAAAGAAATCAAACCTTAAATTTGGGTAAGATTGTTCAAAGAAAAACATTCTAATAGTGGAGCTGGGTATTTTCTGCTGAGTTGCTATTCTTTTTTAACCTAAATTAATTGTTAGATTCTCCATTCATAGGTAGATTCTCAGTTAATAGGCAGATTCTCTCATACTTTTTGTTTCTTTAAAATATTCAATAAACCGAACAACAACAATGGCAATTTATTGCTTAGCCCTATTTGTTTTTCTTTACATGGGGTGCCAATAGTTGTGTAGGGCACATCATGCATGTTTACTTTAAGTCTGTATTTGTACATCTACAGCACCAATGATCTTTCTCCCTCTAATTCCCCTGAGATGCATATTCTTGAAAAAAGAGAAATACACCAGTATGCGGACACACCACACAAACACACAACCCCAGAGAGCTAGACAACAGGTTGGCACACTGGACCTACGCCCACTGGGGCTCAACTATTCTTAGTTATTTGTCAAATTGTCAATTCACTGACAAACATCACACTTTTTCCAATAAGGTTTCAACGTGCATTAAAATTATAGGTGAACAAGATGGCATTGTTATTCCACTGGGGTTGGTGTAGACTACAGGAAAGAGACTGCCTGTAAAACATATTGAACATGAAGTTGTTGTCTTCCATAACTATCAAAAAAGAAGTTGTGATGGCAATAAAAGCTAATGCTCCAGGTGCAAGAATTGAGGGAAGTCAATCTTCCATTGTGTTAACTTTCTCACAGTATTGATTATTTAATGAATTTACAGAATTAATACTATTGTTTGATATTCATGGGCAGATTTGTGACAATCAACAAAAAAAGTATTACACTTTAAATGATGCATGACAAGTATTATCATCACACATATTTTTAAGAGGCTGGAGCTTTATAATTCTTGGCATCCACAGGAATCAATGTCTAATGTGATAAGACAACTCCTACTCTTTCCAAAAACACAAACTGTATTGGGTTCCTTAATCAAGAACAATATCTAGGCCTGAAAATTTATATTAAGTGATATACAATTTATGCTAATGTGTATGTTCTTAAAACAAATGTTTTGTTTTGGTCTTTTATTGTTAGAGCTATATGCTAACATTACAAATGCTTGAATGTTACAAATGTGGTGTGATAATAAACTTTTATTGTTTGCCAAAATCAGTAGAACCATTCAAAGTGGGTGCATATTGTGTAAGGGAAGCAACCTTGAGACTTAACATAAAATTCTGTCTTAGTCAAAGCAAAGACATCTGTGTTTAATCTATTGTCTGAGAATATTATGCAATTTGAAGTACTTACTACACATTTCTAAACGTACTACACATTTCTAAACGTTGGCTGCACTCTGCACTTAATATGCTTTAAAAGACAAGGCAGGCATAAACATTGTTATAAAACATTTTAAAGAATGTTCGCTAATAGTGCAGACTTATGGGCACACCACTTATATATATGCAAATCTCTCACCATACACTCTAATAGAGATTTTCTAGACTAATGATTAGGCATCCACCAGTTTATGACATCGTCCTTTTAGTGCCTACCTGGGAGGAGACTGAGCGTGGGAGCATAGAACAAGACATTGCTATGGAAACAAGGGGTACATTCACAGGAAAAAGGCATACATAGACCATAACTTAAAAACAGACTGTGTAGAAAGAAGAACAAATTGTACTACATTTAAAATCAGTTAGTGCATTGAAATTGAAATAAAAGGTATTCTAGCAGACTCCCTTCGGTGTAGTACAGACCCCCGGGTAGTGATATACAGAAAATAAATATATGGAAGCCTCAAAACATTCTGCAGAAACATAAAACATTTTGAGGTAACAAAATAAATGAAAATATATTGAAGGGACAATGTCAGAGTGACATTATACTCAATTCAGTCTTTTCACCAGTCATGTGTAGAAGAGATGCACCTCATGTCACAGTGGACAGCTGCATTGCTCCAGAACTTCAATCCCACTTCAATCCTGAGTAGATTGTATCACTGACATCCAGGTGGTTACCACCAATATTATTGTATATTACAAGTCATTTCTCCTGTAGGCTGCTATCCAACTCAGAGTATTACGTTAAAAAGAGTTGGCCATGTCAGCTACCGCCAGCAACTTGGCAATAGAGCTGTCAACAATACGGCTGTCAGCAGCATGTGAAGGAAGCATGACAGAAGTACTGTAGCCAATATCAGGATGACTGCTGAACCGCTAACATGATTTTATTTTTCACTGAAACATCAACATTAATGTCCACATGTTCCAGAGAAAAGAAAACCAAATAACTTTGAACACACTCTGAAGTCCCAATACATTGCTTGGCATGTTCACCCCAGTGCAATGCTACTTTGACATGAGCTATATTCCTCAGAATGTATTTTCTGGCCTCAAATGGGACAAATCACTACTATTGTTGGGACAAATCCTTTCTATTGGACAAATCCCTTCTATTGGACAATCCCTACTAATGGACAAATCCCTATTATTGGACAATCCCTACTAATGGACAAATCCCTACTATTTGACAATTCCTACTAATGGACAAATCCCTACTATTGGACAATCCCTACTATTGGACAAATCCCTAATATTTGTTTGCAACATGTACAATTCAGTGTCAGATATAATAGATGTGTGCTTATAAAGAACACTGGTCTTCAACAGTTTTGGCTGTGTCTTTCACAGCTAGCGATGCATACAAATTTGTTCAGAGATATCATTGGCTGTTTTCAGAAAAAGACGTATTTTCAGAAAACCATTAATAATGTTATGGGTACACTCATTACGTTATGCAATAAGATACCATTAAGCTTCTCTATCAATCTATAGGTAAGCTAAGGACAGTTCCGTGAAGAATTTGACTTATTGTCTTGTATTAATTTCCTGCTTCACATAATGTTTGTCATCATGACAAATCAACTTTTTATGCTTATTAATAACTTGTGAAATTACTATTTGGCTAGCCTCTGCTGCAGCTTTCTAAATAACTTCCTCATTTAAAATAGGAATTTTTGCAAAGATGACAACCAAATATAATCTTAGCAACTAAATAGTAATGAAAACAACATAATGTTAATTGAAGGCCGATGGAATATTGCTATGTGTGTGCATCCATGTCTGATGTCAGTGTGTTGAGTAATGAAAAACAGTCTATAGCAACCACAATTTGCAGACCCTTGAGTCAGCTGCACCATCTGTAGCTCTGTAAGTAGTTTCTATGCCCACTGCTTGCTTGTTCACATATCCAACATATGAGAAATTCATTTATGAGTGCAATTAAAAAGCTGGTGATTATGTCTGCGGGTCACGTACAATGTTAAGTCAATTTAAACAATACCAAACAAAAAAATTGAGTAGAAGCCCATTTTCTTCAAGAATTTGGCAGGGTATGTCAATTTAGCAGCTAATTAGCATATCCAGTTCAGCCAGGAAACCCAAGTAGTAATTGGTCAGCAACGCATCAGCAGATGTCAGATTGCTTGTGTCACAATGTCAGACTTCCTACCTGTCTACTGTACTTCAACGACAGGTTACTCTGTCTGACATGCTGATGGTCCTACCATGCGGGTCAAATCCCCTCACCACCTCTCCGGGAATGCCATAATCTTAACGTTGCCTCTTCACTGTTGACGTTGAGACTGGTGTTTTGAAGGTACTGTTTAATGAAGCTGCCAGTTGAGGACTTGTGAGGCATCGGTGAAGAAGAACAACAGTGGGCTAATTGCTTTTTATTCCTCCACCTTAATCACCCTTGATAGGAATGTGCATTTCACAATATGGCAAAATTGTATATCAATGATAGCATTTAAGATTAATTTTGGGATGGAAGATAATTTATATTTACTCATTAGCTCTGTTAAAAAAAAATGTTTTACAGGTGCGAGCAGTGCCAATGAAATTATGACATTTCTTAGAAAACACTAGGATGTCAGTTTGGACAGGAAAAAAATAATGAGAGGAACCTTGACTTGAATTGTGCAAAATGGTTTGGGGGCTTATGTATTTTTAGACATATTTGGAAAATATATTATAGTTTCTATAAGCCCACTGTGATTCAGGCTTGAATGAAATTCCTGCATACCCAGTAGATCTCCAGATTTAGCGGGTTTGTTTCATATAGTAGCCTAACAACTGGATGTATTTCAACAGCCCTTATCAAGAGTGTGTGTAACAAAAGTTAAATATTTGGCGTTGCCTATTCTATAAAATCAAATGTTGTACCAAATTTACATTTACAGTCATCTTGTTGCATGGACTTTTTCAAGTTCGGTGTACTTAAACAATTTTAAATGTTCATTTACTTTATATTAAACTAACACTAGTTTAATTAGGTGATTGAATCCTGTCATGGTTTAAAAGAAAATCAGTTTGTGTGCATTCTGGAGAATACATGTGAAAAATGTATCTCAGAAATAAATTGTGGACTTTCAAGGGAATATGGTACTCTCCCAGCAGAAGGCAGATGCTCAGTCACACATCATCTACGAAGAAAAACATTGACAGTTTGATAGCCAAACTCATATCCATACACTTGGGCAGAATAATCTCTTATCTAACACCAAGTGTGTTTTACCTAGGAAAAAAACAGTCCTTTACTTTAGTATGGTGTTAAAATGGCCTTAGTATTTTGGTGTCCTTAATGTGACCAGTTTTTTAGAAGTCTATAGCAACAGGCTTGCCAAAACTGCTAAAGTTGAAACAGGTGTGCACCTAATAAACTCCAATCTAGTTGTTCCATGTGCTGTCAACCTTTCTGTCGCTGCCTTGTTTTTGTCCTTCTAGTAATGGCTTGAATAGAAGATTAGTCTGAGGTGATTGTATGCAAGGAGTGTGTTTTCCAAAATTTATATGAGGCAGGTAGCAAGCGACTGCTTTATTTAACTTGATTAGCCAACGTAAAGTATATTTGATCAAAGATCTCAAAAAAGAGGATTCACTAAATCTGTCCAGAAGTCAAGCATACTAATTATGACCATATGGTCTTTTAGTGTGACCCATGTTATTATGTTTCCCTCCATATCTGGATTTGCTTTAGAGACAACAGAAAATAACAGAGTTGGTGGCAGTTGAACTATTTAAAGAATTCTTGGAAAAGGGGAGTTTTTCAGTTTTTTTGGAAGATAGGTAGAGACTCTGCTATCCAAGACTCCAAGGGAAGGTGGTTCCACCGTTGAGGTGCCAGGACAAAAAAGAGTAATAACTTTAGTGGATACAAAAACCTACACTCCCCAGTTAAAATGCAATTTATTGTGATTTAAAAAAATTGACACCCTTAAAAAAATGCTTTGTTGAAGCACCTTTTGATTTTATTACAGCACTCAGTCTTTTTGGGCAGGAGTACATTAGCATGGCACATCATGACGTGGCAATATTTGTCCACTCTTCTTTGCAAAAGCGCTCCAAATCTGTCAGATTGCGAGGACATCTCCTGTGCACAGCCCTCTTCAGATCACCCCACAAATATTCAATTGGATTCAGGTCTGGGCACTGGCTGGGCAATTCCAAAACGTTAATATACTTCTGGTGAAGCAATGGTTTTGTGGATTTGGATGTGTGCTTTGGGTCGCTGTCGTGCTGAAATGTGAAATTCCTCTTTCTAACGGACACCTGAAGGTTTCGTGCAAAATTGCCTGGTATTTGGAACTGTTCATAATTCCCTCCACCCTGACTAAGGCCCTGTTTCCAGCTGAAGAAATACAACCCCAAAGCATGATGCTGCCACCACTATACTTCTCTGTGGGTATGGTGTTCTTTGGGTGATGTGCATTGTTGTTTTTGCCACAAACATACCTATTGAAATGATGGCCAAAAATTTCAACCTTGGTTTAATCAGACCATAACACATTTTCCCACGTGCTTTTGGGAGTTTGTCCAGCCTGCCTTGGATGTTTCTCTTTGTAAGAAAATGTTTCTGTCTTGCAACCCTACCCCACATTCATATGAAGAATTAGGAAGATTGTTGTCACATGTAGCACACAGCCAGTACTTGCCAGCAACTCCTGCAGCTCCTTTACTGTTGCTGTAGGCTTCTTGGAAGAATTCTTGATCAGTTTTCTTCTTGTCTCATGTCAATGATGGAGGTTCGTCCAGTTTTTGGTAATGTCTCGGTTGTGCCATATTTTCTCCACTTGTTGATGACTGTCTTCACTGTGTTCCATGGGATATCTAATGCTTTGGAAATTATTTCATAACCTGATATCTTTCATGCTTTGGAAGCTCCCTGTGGACCATGGCTTTTGCTCTGAGAGGCAACTAAGATAACCTTACTAGAAAAGATGAAATTTATTTGTGATTAATCACAGTCACTTTAAATGATGTCAGGTGTGTAATTACCTCTAATTTAAAATGAGTTTGAAAGTGATTGGTTAATTCTGAACACAGCCACATCCCAGTTATAAAAGTGTGTTCACACTTATGCAACCAGGTTATTTAAGGTTTTTATTACTCTCCCTCGAAGATTTCAGTTCTGACATCATTTATCTTTGTCTTATTCTTTTACATCACAAAAACCTTGCATTTTAACAGGGGTGTGTTGACTTTTTATATCCACTGTATGTGGATCGGGAACTGGTCGAAAGGGCAGGACTGCCAACAACCCAGAAGTGACAGAATGAAGAGCCCGGGTTGGGATGTATGGTTTGAGCATTGCATTAAGGTAAGCACCATGGCCTTGTAGCAGATGTGAGCTTCAATTGGAAGCAGTTGGAGTGAGGAAGGAGCATGGGTGACATGGGAGAACTTGGGAAGGTTGAACACCAGGGGGGCCGCTGCATTCTGAATAAATTGTAGGGGTGTGGTGGAACATGCCGGGGACCTCCTGGATAATCCAGAAGAGAGATGAAAAGCACATGGATTAGTACCAGTACAAATGTATGTGTGAGTTATTGTCATAGTAGAGCATGTACCTACAGGACTGAGTCACCGCCTTGATGTTCTTAGAGAATGACGATGTTCTATAGGGTCAACCCAAGATCCTTTGCACTCAGAAAGGGGGACACAGTGGAGTTGTTCAGCGTGATGTCTTGGAGAGGACTTTCTGCGAAAGAAAAGCGTATTCATCTTGACAAGGTCAAGTTTGAGAGGTAAAAGGATGATAGGTCATTCTGAAGTTTTGTTTTCCTCCTTTTTTGCTCAGCTGCCTCTTCTCTGAGTTAACAGTGACTCGTTTAGCCACAAGCAGTAGGGGGACAGCCATGGTGGCTGGGAGAAAAGGGGAACGTAGGAGTTGTAGGACTGCATGAAAAAAGGATACTCTTAAAATCTCCTCTTACTGCAAAATGGAAAAAAGGGACAAAACCAATATCCCAAGAAGCCCAGAACAGACCTCATCGATAGCAAGAAAACCACACAATAATTGAAAATAGTTGGGTTAGCCAGAATCGAATAGGCTGGGAGAAACACAGGAACCACAAAACTTGCAGGGTCAGTAAGATCAAAGAGAAAGCTACATCTGAACAGTTACCACTCATATCTTCCAAGTTGAACAGGTCTGCTTACAGGGAACAGAACATTTTTTAATCTCACAGTGACAGCTCATAGTGGCAATGACAAAAGGGCAGTGCTTTATTTGTAAATCAGGAGGTCCCAGAACACATTTGGGCACACAACAGATAGGTTCCGGCTTTCAAATCAACATGAATAGGCTACAGCACATCTGTAGTGGAAACAGCAGAGAACAAAAAGCTAAAACATTCACAATCTTGTCAGGCAGTGCTTAGGCTACAAGAGGCTGCTGGAAAAGACAACTGGATTAACTCTGAATGCTTTTAGTAGAATGTTTACAGTGCAAAGCAAACACAAAAATGGAGAAAGACAAGTCATACGTAGCTGTGAAAAGTAGGTGCCAGAACAAACTAAGGAAAAATTGAGAGGTTCTGGTTCTGGCAGGATCCAGCTCAAATTAACCACTGCCAAAGTAACCCAAGGTGGACAGTTAACTTGCCACTGCAACAAGTACACCTGTGTCAAAGATCCTTCTTAAAAAAGCATTCTACAATTTCTGCCCACTGGTTGTAAAAAAGCCCCCAAAACAGTGTACTGCGTCATGTAAAGTATGTGCAAATACAGAATGTGTCCCTTGTCATCAGAACTAGTCATTTTCAAACGTGATACTACTCATAGAATATAAACATACGCCACAATTTGTAATGTGGAGTGAAGGGAAGGAGTAACTGTCTACAAGAAAGTGCAGATGGTAGTTTGAATGCAGTTGGAGTAATCCAAAAGTACAGACAACATGAACTGAATGTCGACGTATAATACAATGAACCACAAAAAACAACAACACAAGGGGCAAACAAAACAGCACAAAGTCCATGGGGAACAGCTAAGGAAGCTGGTAATGAGGAGGTCATGTCATCCCACTCAGAACCTTTATATTAACAAAAGCATCATTTTCAGTAAGGGTGTGTAGGTTTTCAATTTCCCCTATATTAACAGTATATACCAATATTCAGATAAAAAAATGGGCTTGTTATTCTCAAAAGCTCCCAAGTATATCTATAACTTATAAGTTACTTGTAAGTTTAACTTAATAACATAATTTACAATGAAGAATATCCTTCAGAATCCAGTCCCCAAAACAAGTGTCACCCTCTATCCCCATCCAAGTGTGTCGTTGACAAGGTGGGTTGACAGCTTGGTGGAAAGGAATGATCAAGACTCTTCATAAAGCTGGCCTCATCAAATTAGGCAAGATGGGTCTGAATCCGGGAGGTGACCATTAACCCAAATTAAATAATTAGGTTTGAATGCCTTGTATTACATCTTGTGAGAACAATATACCGCCCAACAACTGGCTAAGACCATCCCTATGATAAAACATAATGGTGGGAGCATCATTCCATGGGGATGCTTTTCAGCAATGACTGGTAGACTGGTGGGGATTTAGTTAAGGATGAACAGAGAAAAATACATAGGCTGACCTCTAGCCCGTAGCCAAGACAATGCTGAAGTGGCTGTTCAATAAATTGGTCTATGACAGGTCTATAACAAAACAAAATGTGGAGAAAAGGAAGGGGTCTGAATACCTTCCGAAAGCACTGTATAGTGGATGCCTATGCAAAGCGATGCAACCCTCAAATGTAAAATTATTTGAAGCCCTCAGTTGGTTTAATTACTTACTGCACAATTATTAAAAATGAACAGCTGCCATGTTGTACCCAACACATGCAAGTGCAACACAGCAACAGTCACTGACATATTTTGAGTACAGTCTCATCACACCCTTAATTCGCTCTTCCCTCATCTTACATACAGCACATTCTGTGCAACATAACAATTCAAGATAATTTTTTAATCTCACCACAGTTATAGCTGCATGTCATTTTCTCCCTGTCTCAGCATACAATTTATTCTTAATGCATCAAGCAAGGATTAGAGTGCTGGCCAGCCTTAAAGACGCTCTTTCATATGTTTGTTGAGAGCCCTGTAAAGTTCTCTCAAACCCACTGGTTCCCTCTCTGTTATAAATTCCACAAAGGCTTAAGGGACAGGTGATTTCAATGATTGATCTCCTTTTAAAACTTTGGTTTAGAAGTAATAAAGGGTCAGTGTACTCTGGCACTTGGCTGACGGAGGATTCTACTTTAAAATATTACATAGTGTCCTTTTTATTTCACCATTTACATTTAACAAACCATGTATCTCTGTGAACTTAAAAGTTACTGTGACTTCGTTGCAGTGCTTTTGCATGACTGCGCAATTTGATGTTGAGGTATAGGACATATATAACCAGGGGGTTAGCACAAAATTCTGGACCCTGTAAATAGGTAGTCTCTGAGGGCCCCTCCCCTCTTTATTCAAGATTCCAAAAATTTTTAGGACCCCTCTACACATTAAGACCATATATACTTAGTACCCCTTTTACCCCCAGTCCGATGCCACTCTATATAAATACTGACATAAACATTTAACATGTTTACATATACATTTCATGAAATTCTATGTTCAGTATATTTCATGACAGCTAAAACAGCTGTCTCCATCCCAAGCAGGTCAGAAAACTGTTCTCATGTCAAATTTGGGCCAAATATTGAATAGAAAAATTGTTATACAATAGCATATATTACTTTTAATGTGTCATATTTCCTATATGAGTCATGTCTCAACAAAGATTGCAAGCTGCCTCCAAGGGATTTCCATTGGTTGGTATGATATTAAAATCTCTTAATTTGCTGAAAAATTATATAATCTCGCCTTTAAGAAAGGCCAAGTGAAATGTCAAGCTCATTGGGAGTTCCGCCTTCTACACTGTTACAAATTAATGCTTGACCATGACTTAGCTTTTTTGTTCTTCATCATGTTGAGCAGAATGCTTGTCAACTCTAAATGTAACAACCGGATATGTGTAACTTGCTGCAATTTATTTGTCGAATGAGGGGAAATGCCTCTATTCCTGGTGTTGCATGCTTTTTGAGGTGTAGCTAATTTATTACATGTTCTACATTTGAGTCGTTTGACTATCTTATCCAGTAAGTGCATACATTTTTAGATAGCTAGGTGAAACAGCCACATTCTAATCGGCATTCTAATCACTTACTAATAAGATGAATTAGTAAATTGGCAAAATCAGTGCGAGAAAGACCATACAAATAATAAACAAGAAACATGAAAAATCTGAGTTTGCAAAAGACTACAGTGGTGGTGACAGTGGACCTATTTCAATTACTCAATAAAAAGGTGTGTTTTCAGATATTTTCTGAAGGTAGATAGAGACTCTGCTATCCTGGCTTCTAAGGGAAGCTGGTTCCACAGATTGGGAACAGGCCCAATGGGCAGGACGGCCAAGAGCCCAAACATGGGTGAACAGAGAGCCTGGGTAGGGATGTAGGTTTTTAGCATTGGATTTGAGCTTCAACTGGAAGCCAGTGTGTTGTGAAATTAAGTGGGGTGGCATGGGAGAATGGGAGGTAGACTTTTACTGTATGTTATATTATATTGGTTGGATATGTACAGGGGTTTTCAAACCAATAACAAAACATGAACACAGTAAAACATATTTTAAAATATTACTAGACAAAATTGAATGGGCAAAGACTCCTAAGGAAAACATGTTCTCCGATGGGTTAAAAGATTTGCACAGTTCTGTAATTCATGTGGCTATGTCACTTGGATCTCACAGCCCCCAACTTCATATACAGTGCGCATACATTAGACCTGTAACATTGAACCAAGGGGGCTGGATACATCCGCAGGGAAAACAATGGGTTATTTAATAAAAATAACTGAGACATAATAAGCAGAAACAAAACAGAACAATGTTAGAAACCAAACAAAGACACACGAGGAAAGGAGAATCTTAGATAGGGAGAGTGATCAGGAAAACAGGTGAGGGTAATGCCAAGAAACAGGTGTCCATGATCCAAATGAGCGTGTTGGATCTCACTGCCAAAACGTGATGAAACCAGGTTTGCAAATGACCCTTTCGGGATATGCAATCTTTGGTGAGCTATCATAAGCCATTGGTTTAGTGTCCTCTGGGCCAGCTTTTGAAGTGATGATATTAAACCTAGTGTTGTACTGAGTGACTGACTGAAAGGCATCTTCTAGCTATGTCCAAAAAACACCATTCCCTGAAATGGGAATTAGGTACAAAAATGTAAAGGCTTTAAGCTGTCAGAGCACATTGTGGAGCTGTTCTGAATCACTGGAGCAATGTTTGAGCAGTCAGTAATAGCAACTGGATGGTGGAGCCTCCGTTGTTTTACTTGCCCTTTAAGGCATGATTGTATAATTGCTCAGAGGATAAAGATGTTTGAGTATACAACCAAAGTGTAAGTCCATGTTCCCTCCTTCAGGGAATAGTGGTTATAGACAATAGCAAAAGTTAAACATCTAGTGGTAATGTGGCAATTAGTTTTGTTTAAAATCTCTTTCCTCTCATTCTTTACCAGTCAGTGCTTACTGCCACACACTAACCGTCCAAGTTTTTGCATCCTTAAAGATTTGATTTTTATGAAGTAATCTTTTAAATTTTATTAGGCATGAACCAATTCATAATTCTCTGTA
This sequence comes from Esox niger, assembly GCA_016801105.1. NCBI lineage: Eukaryota > Metazoa > Chordata > Actinopteri > Esociformes > Esocidae > Esox > Esox niger. The sequence continues at coordinate 41,809 of JACXGJ010001381.1, read as the reverse complement.
CCAAAGTCATACATTTCTCGAGTTGGGCTCCTTCCCAATATTCAGGCCAACCATGCCACATTGTCTCTCTATATTAAAAACCAAAGAAGTTAATCACATCAAAGACAACAACTTTGCTTTTATTAAGAGTAAATTGTTTGTAGCAATGAGTCCCGACAAAGTAGAGATGGGAATAGCAGGAACAAAAAGATTTAAGTGTTTTTCCCTCCCCTCCTTCAATTTGGAGACTACCGACGGCAGTAGCAATAACTGTAGATTAGCAGTAGGGGGATTTCTCATGGGAATAGGGCTACACAGAAAAAGCCTTCCAGGCCTGATACCTCTGCATCATTGTCCTTTGCAGCCCCCGTATTTTCCCCTTTTACGGCTCTTCTGAGGGACAATTTGTGTGTCGACTCTAGTTTTATTTGTTGGTACTTGGTGGAGGGTAGAAGAGGACATCAAATGAAAGCCATTAATCACCTCAAAGGCTGTGAAAAGATAATTGTGAAGGGAGAGAGAGAGGAAGAGAAGTTAGGAAGAAGAGCCTAAGGGCATAAAACAAAATAAATCAGTAAATGTGGTGTGGTGACTCTTACAAGTGCAATATAACAACCATGCCTTCAATTTCATCCAACTATTTTGCCAACAGCACTAAAGAACATAGAACAACAATAAACATGACCTATTACTTGTTGAGCTTAAATATCACATGAACTCATATACAGGTATGTAACTTTGTAATGTGGAATAACAAGTTCAAGTTAAAAAGACCTCACCTTCTCAAAATTTCTCACATGAAAAACATTAATGTTTTCCATAAAATGTTTTCTTTAGGAAGGCAATGAATTGCTGGCAAACAGCAAAATTCCTTCTGGATGTCTACTAAACTATAAGTGAGTTTGGTTCACATCCAGAGCTACACAAACATAAAAAAGTTTTTTTCCAGCGATTCACTGTCTTCCTGAAGACAAATATTTTTTTAGAAAAATTTCAATATAGTTTTAGACCCCAATATAGTACTGAGACTGCCCCATAGGGAGCAATTTGTTATGTTTAACGTAGGTGGGGCAAGCACAGGAAGTACTGTAGTTAGTTGGAATTGGGTCCACTTAACATCTGGTAGGTTTAGAGTTAATCACTATTTTAGTGAACATGTTGAGCAATACCGGATTTAAATATTTTAGCTTCCCCATTGATTTTTGGTCTTGACAGTTCTCAGGAGTTTCGAAAAATTATGCTTATTATGACAGTACTGCCTCCAGGCGGAACGTTGGGACACAGCAGCAGCCCCACCCAGCACTTAAGTAATGGGGATTCAGGCATAACAGGGAACACATGTGGGGTTAATCGTCTCTCTTCCTGTCCCCAATAAAGCCAATGCCAGATATCAAGGCAGGCAGAACTGGGAGAGACTATGCTTGAGAGAACATGGCCAGGGAAGCGATGCTGAGGGACAGGCATCAAGAAATCATTGCTTATTGTTGTTGTTTTTCTTTCAACTTTAGAGCCAGTTGGACTATTTCTTTTGGGATTTTGTTCCACTTATCCCCTTTAGTTGCACCTCCTTTTTGTTTAATTATCTGAAAAATAATTTCACAAAAAAGAAAATAGCTGACTTTGGTTTCCTGGCTTGTTTTATTCCATCATCCTGTGGCGAAAAGGGCCTGACTATTTGGGTCCTTTTACATTATTTAGAGAGAAAACTGTTATTGTTAATAATAAGAAATGAATGAATTCATCATTGCCAAAATGAAGGGCAACTTTAATTGTGAAATATTGCTTTTTAATTAGCTTTGCAACAAACAAACTCCAGGCTGATTGAGCAGATATGAAAACTTTTTCCATATTGTCTTTGCAGGCTAGTCTAAATACGTACATTTTCTAGTGGCTTGCTTTGGTATTTTTTAATACTTGGAATTAGTTTGTTGTTGGCCATTGGAAGTGATTTTAGTGGTGCAATCGCATCTAAGGACTTATGTTGGTTTAAGTTTAAATGCTGCGGAAAGACAGATCCACAACACAGCTCTGGAAAAAAAGACACCACTGCACCTTTTCCTTTCCTTTCCAAAGAAGTTAAAAAGGAACTTTTTGGAAAGTAAAATGTGCAGTGGTGTCTTATTTTTTATCCAGAGCTGTATTGGAAAGACATTTAAATATGATAATATAGCAAGTTTGTCGTTTACACAAAAATAATATGTATTGGGAATAACTGTAATGGTCAATTACATTTTCAAGAAATATTTGGCATATTTCTTTATACCTACAGGGGCATTAAAAACACAAACTCCATTTCTTAAATCTTCAATCTTATGAACATTGTTGAACAATTATATTTAGAATAATTAACACTGGAAATTAAGTACTTTCGAGGAGACCTTTCACCAGGATAGTTATAAAAAAACTGCCAAGGCCTTTGACAGGCTAATGTTTTTCCTATTAGCAGGATGTGTAGAGCACACATTTTCTGATTGAATAAATTATTTAGAAAACGACATTGTATTTACTAGACAGCCAATGCATTCCCAGACAGTTCAATATACATTGCCGGTATTAGTAATGGGCCTCATACTCTTTAACATTCAGTCATCATAGATAGGAAAAATATGGTAATGAGATGCCCACTCTCTTTGTTTCTTGAAGACAGTAAGTAGAAAGTCAGTAAGCAGACTACATTCAAATACGTTTTTTTAGGGAATTTTCATTTGTCTGTCAGAATATTGTGACAACCCAGAGGCATGATATTAAAACACTGAAACAAAAATTTTTAGCCCCATGAATGCTACTCAACATGAATATTAAATTCCTTATGTTGTCATTGAGAATTAAGTACAATTTGAATATCAACTAGTTTTTCATATAAAAGAACAATTTACACTAACAGGTCCATTGGGTGAAATAATAGATTCAGTAAAAATGGTTTCTTACCCTACTGAACCACAAAAAGGATTTGGGGAAGTTAGCATATGGTGGACTGAAAATGTCTGTGCTACATGCTGCATTAAGAAGATTTGGTAATCAGTGCAATTATTTCTTCTTAATTTCTCATGCTCACTGACAACTCAATTGCCATTTAGACTGATCTTGGTGTTTAACACAGGCCATAGAAGCCAATGAGGTAGAGACAGGGATTATGGCTTTAACTGTCTGGCATCTTTCATAGATGTTCTGTGTGATTTGTCTTTTAATAGTTAATTCTCTACATTAATTTCACCATGTTTTTATTTTGTCCAAAAATATTAAAAAGGTTTTGTTTCTCTCATCAATTCTAACCAGAACCACTGCTAAAGTTCATGAGGTTCTAATGTGCAGATCCTCGAAAAATTTCTGGAAATACATTTTTACAATGTCCATGACCTCATTGTATCATACTGTCTTGGCCGCAGGCACAGTTGAAGGAGGAAAGTATATGAAATCCCAGTTGTTGTAACTTTTAATTGGTGTGAAATTAATTTTTTGATGAAGGCAAAAGTGGCTAATTTCAACTTGTGTAAAAGAGTTTGATATGGCTGTCATACAGTTGATGGAAACTGTGCATGCAATGCTATACATTGCATTGTTCTTGTATAAAAAAACAAATGCCAATGGTTTTCTGAGCTGCACTATTAAACAAGGCAAAATGGGGCCACCATTAAACACACAGATGCACTTAAACAGGCCACCATGTCCAGATTACATGAGTAGCTAATGATCCAGGACGTCTGGGGATCATACCCTCATTCTTTGTCATAAAAACTGAATTAACATTTACATTTTAACTGTAACAGCAATGTTAATGTCTGGCTGGGAGATAAGAATGGAATCAATTGTGCAAGGTAAATTAAATATTTAAAATCATACAATGTGATTTTCAGGATTTAGATTCCGTGTACCTATGATAAAAATTACAGACCTCTGCATATTTTGTAAGTAGGAAAACCTGCAATGTATCAAATACTTGTTCTCCCCACTGTATCTTCATAGAAATGTTACAAAGTTGTAAAATCTTTCAGTGGATTTTAAAAGTCTCCACATCCTTATTGAAAATGCAGGCCAAAGTTAAGACAAATCAGGTAAGATATTTTATTTTATAGGTGGACTTAATTTCTAGTGACATATCATGGATAATTAAAGAACACAAGATGCATCTTCATTTGGGGAATCGTGACAAAGGGTCTGAATACATGTTTTTTTCATTATGAGGTTTTGTATGGAGATTGAAAAATATATATATTAAATCAATTATATATTCTTCTATAGTCTTTAGACAACAAAATGTGGAGATGTGTCTGAAAACTTTCAGAAAACACTATCTGAATATGATGGAAAGGGATTTTTAGGCATAAATAGCTGCCACTTGAGCTGGTTAAACTGTCTTTGATGACTTAACTGCAGCAGCAGGATGAATTCCAAAGTGTACAGAAACATTGTGTCTGCTAAAGTAAAAAAAGCACTTTCATTGGATGGTATATCCCCATACAGCAAATCAATGACACAGATCATACAGTCATAGTAAGTAAATATTTTAAATGGCCAAGTAAATCTCCACATTTAAACTCATTTTAACACGCCTTTGATTTTTGACTGACTGACTGACTGACTGAGTACCCCTTGTTAATTAGCATAGTTGTTAGCAAAGTGGACCTGCATACTATAGGTCCTGTGTTCGAAGCTAAGTATGAATAACTCCGTACAGACAAAAAATTTACTGGCTAAAACCTTCAATATCTATATTATAGTAAGTCTGACATAAAACAGATTACAATTATATTATGAATTTTTCTGGCATGAATAAGTTAATCTTCAGTCTCACTAGCAATTGCTCAAGTCTTGAATATTCCTAGGAAGATAGTAGATTCTAGTAAGCCTATTACTGGCTAATAAGCTGTTAAAACAGCCAGTGGCAAATGCAATACAGTTCATAGACAGTATGGTGGAGGTAAACTTAAGAAACGTTAGTCAGTTTAACACAATGGTGTCTAGCGACTACTGAAACGTGTAATGCCGTGGCGTGGTGGTTAAAGACAGTACTTCTCTCTTGGAAGCCCCAAGGTTGAATCTTTTGAAACCCAACAACATTTATTCATTTTATTTGTGGGCCGCAATAAAACTTTATGTTTATATAGTATTGCGACTATTTCTGGTAGATTCCACGATTCTCTCGTCCATTTGCTTGATGAAAAAGTTATTGTCACCTTTATTGATAGTTATTCTATCAATGTCATTCAAGAATGAAAGAAAAGAGTATGTTGTTATTGCATGAAAGAAAAAATACATTCTTACACCATTAAATGAAGTAGCTTGAGATCGCAGGTACAAGTGGCTGAAATGAGTTTTCTCAAAAGGGTGGCTGGTGTCTCCCTTAGAGATAGGGTGAGAAGCTCAGTCATCCGTAAGGAACTCAAGAGTAGTGCTGCGGCTCCTTTGCATTGAAAGGAGCAAGCTGAGGTGGTTCGGGCATCTGGTAGGGATGCCCCCAGGACGTCTCCCTAGGGAGGTGTTCCAGGCACGTCCAGCTGGGAGGAGACCTCGGGGTAGGCCCAGGACTAGGTGGAGAGATTATATTTCGACACTGGCCTGGGAACGCCTCAGGATCCCCCAGTCAGAGCTGGCAAATGGAGCTCAGGAAAGGGAAGTTTGGGGTCCCCTGCTGGAGCTGCAGCCCCCGCAACCCGACAACGGATAAGCGGATGAAGATGATGATGATGAAATACCTTGGGCAGACTTGCTAGCAATATTATTATTATGAACAATAATACTCCCCATGTAGATGCTGGAAGAAAATGTATTATTCAGCATTTTTATGTGTGTCACAATTTTTGGAAATAGTAATTCTTATGAACCAGCTCTAACTAGACATTGCTGTAGACCCATTTGGATTGAATGTCACGGTTACATCACTGAAGTTTGGTGGTGGCTGCAGGAACAAGTGGGAAATGGGTAAGATCCTCAGACTAAAGGAAAAAGTGTCTTGTTATGCCGTTGTGATGTAAAAATATAAATGCTAGAATATCATTGTCAAAGCCACACTTTTAGGCAAAATGCAGACATTTATGGTTGCAAAACATTAAACAGACTGGATTGATGAAATCATCCAGAATGCTCGTCGCTCCAGTGCTCATTTCATATCAAACAAAGTTTTGTACACTATTTAGCACACAAAGGCAAAATCAGTGATGAAGTTATAATAATAATAACGATAAATTAGCAACAGCAGCAATCACAAAGCTAGCATTCTCAGTAGGCTGTTTCACAATGGTAAACACCATGGACCAACATTAGTAACATTAGCTAGTGGGTGATAAGAATTAATTTTTTTTTTATACCTTTTTTTAAGGCATACGGATGATCCATATTCCTATGTTGTATAAAGGTTACTGTCACTTTCTGCCACCAGTTCAGCTTTGCCCACAAAATACATAATCTTTGTTTACTAACACAAAAAGGATCTATTATCTTGGCAAGAGGAGAGTGCAAACACTAGGGGTGCCAATAACCATGACTTGATGAAAAATAAGTATCTCTTGATTTAGAATTGGTTTGGTTAAAATTTTTGCTCAAATGAATGTTTTCACTTATGTTTACCAAGCGTCCAATAATTCTGGAGGGGTTGGCATACAGGCCTATTACATGAGCATGCACAGAAGTAAGCCTGTTCACAAAGCCTAGCCTAGAAAACATAATAGGCTGGTTAATGTCTAAACTACCAGCTGAGCTTCTTAGCCAATGAAATACTTATGTTGTCACCACAGAAAGTCAGTAGTGCTTTAAATCCATTGAGACAGAATGAAGACCTGAATGAATAGCCCTGGCAGCAGACAATGATAAAAAGCAACACAGGGCACCTACAATAGACAACAGGCAAAGACCACAAGCAAAAGACAACATGACAGAACTGCAGTTCATCGGCACACCAGATGAAGAAGATACAAGTGTCAGGATATGTTAGGTATTTTGTCTATGAACGGTATATTGGATTGCAGTGCAACTAAGACTCCTTACCCTGTGTGTATAATACACAAACAAATCGGAATAGTCACACTCACATAGCCCAAAGTTGCTTGCGTGTTGGCAGGCCAGGAGGATTTGGCAGCATTTCTTGAAGTCTTGAATGTCGCATGGTTGTAGGAAGACAGCTCACCGTTATCTATAGGTAAAAGCAATTACAGAACTGTAAAGTACAGCCATTTTTAGATATATTGTAGATTTAGGGACATGGTATATACTCAGTTTCACTTGCACCATTTAAATCAGACACCCATTTTACCAGCATTGTCACGTTTAGCCTAGAGCCAATAGCAGCATCTTTAGACAGATTCTCCAAAAACATTATTCAGGCATACTTGGATTATGGTTTTTTTAAATGCCATGGCAATTGTGCAAAATCTTTTAGTGTTCGCTAGTACAGTTCTCTGATCTGTGGAAAAGGCTACTTAACGTTGGGCCATGTTATGCAATGCACGTGGATTCACTGTTGTTGGTATCGTCTCTTTATTCACAGTCGCTACATGCGATTGCTACGTGAAGTCAGAGTGTTATTCATTAATGAGGATAAAGTGCAAGCCTGTAGCATTTGGCTGTAAAGTCTGAGGATGCAATTATGGAATTACTAAAAGTTAATGTCAAGTTTACAGACACTTTAACTGCATCGCTCAGGGACAGTATGACTTTTAATTTAATCCTATTTTACTAGCCACTAGCTGTTTGGGGAACTCTACAGTAATGAAACACCTTTTCCAGGTGCAGTTGAATAATTTTTATTTTGTTTAGGTGACATCTCTAGCACATTTAATGGTTATGGTTCACACCAGTACGTTGTGTGTAATCTTTGGGAAATCTGTGTGAAATACGTGTGCTGTTGTTTCTTATGGCGCTGGCTTTGACTCCTACAGAGCACGGCATTGATTTTATTTTTCATTACACAAGCGTGGAGGTGTTATTAGATTCACAGAGCACACTGAGTCATGCCATGGATGTAGATAAGACCCAGAGCATGTGCCCTCCAACCACGCTACTCTTCGGTCACAGATGTATCTCATTCTGACAACCTGCCAAAGCCTTTTAAAATGTTAGAAAAGGCTAGGTGGGTGGCATGCTTTTATTCTATATGAGTTTGCTAGTATCAAAAGAAATTTTGTAATTAGAATTAATTGTCGACATAAGTTAGCCACCAGCCAGTGATCTGGCAGTTGCCCATTTGGAAAGCTTTGAACAGCCACCAATCCAACATAATCGCCTCTTGTTTTAGGTCCAGCCACCTATGCACAGCATGGCACATGAAAATTCTAGGGATAAAACACATTTCTGCATTTTAATATAACTATGTTAAATAGATGCCAGAGAGAAGAGAGGTGTAAACAAACAAAAAAAACACCCCCACACAACCCACTCATGTGCTGGCACCGCTTTCTTTATGAAGCATGTCAGGATGCTAGGTTCATTTTTCTCTTGCATTGTAAAGTCTCCTCGGCCCTGTCCTTGGACTAGACATGGCGACGCACCTGAAGGGAAAAAACAGTCAACAACCAGCAATTGCAAGACATCCAAAATAAGCAAATGGGATTTTGGTACTGATTGACTGGAGGCAGTGTTCCTCGCTGGTAATTGGCTGAGGTTTAGATCGTAATACATTCAACAGATGTTTGCAAAGCCCTAAGCTATGGGACAGCCAACTATGGAGAGATTTGCCCTTGTTTAGGTGGCTGTGGCATGTCCTTGTTATGAGCAGTTCCAGGTCTGACTTATTTCCACAGTATATTGCTTTTCGAGTTAAACTGAATTGTGGTTCTGAAGAGAATGGCTGAACCATGACGGTCTGTTATTCCTTAACAGCAATACTTATTTTCATAAAAGAATTACAGAGGCAATAGTCAAGAGAATTGTGTGATTAGAATTTGAACAGCATTACCACCCCTGTTAGGGTGTGTACATCTTTTCAATCAATTAATCAAATGTATTTTATAAAGCCCTTTTTACATCAGCAGTTGTCACAAAGTGCTTTTACAAAACACCTGGCCTCAAACCCCAAGGAGCAAATTACAGTAGTGTTGAACTTCAGTGGCTAGGAAAAACTCCCTTAGTAGGAAGAAACCTAGAGAGGAACTAGGCTCAAAGGGGTGACCAGTCCTCTTCTGGTTGTGACGGGTGAACATATTAAGAGTTTAGACTGTCTTAGCCTTTTGACTTTATTTTTTATTATGCATTATTTATCCAATACATAGTCCATTTGTTTATTACTTAAATATTGTTTGTTACAAGATCTTATTAAAGGTTAATAAAGGTAATAATTATATGATGGTAATCCACACATGCACAAAATTTGTTAAGGCCGTGGCCCACGGTGACAATAAGGCCGTGGCACCTGGCAGCCATCTTACCTCCACCTTGTGGTATGTTTTGTTGACTACCCACAGTTAGCGCTTAGCGTTTTGTCCTGTTGAATGGCTAGTCACTACATGCCATTGTAGGGTGCTATGCCACCATTCATAAGCGTATTGTACTCATAGGTATCCATACAATTAAATAACTCAGCAATTGCTGGTAGTTCACACTGTTATGTATATTTCTGCCATACCTATCATATCTAAATGTTCAATAATACTACCCAGATTGCGGCTATATCAATTATACTACCCAGATTGCTCCTAGTTTGCAGTACTCTTTAACTGCTGCTAGTGTACAGTGTTTTGAATATTGTTGCTTTACTTTATTAATTGTTCTGGTGTCTGACCACAAAACAAGGGCCTATTTGTGCACAACGCTTTAAAAAAAACAAAACATGGAGATTGTTGGAAAAGGGAATACGCCATCCAGGTCAGCCCTGGAACAATTAGAATGACTGATTGTTCAAGGAAAGCATGACATATTTTGCCCCTTCCTGGCTTGGGATCTAGAAAAAGTTCATATGATGTTGTGGATCCAAGCTACCTGCTGCACAATCATATTTTATTATAGCAGAAGGACACACTATTTGACCATAGAGAACATGTTAAATGCATTCTCACTCCACTCGCATTTGTCATGAGAATGATGATTAATTCATGAATTACAGCACATTTTCATTAACTGGCACAACTCGCATCATCCGTGACAGTTCAGCACACTTAAATTACTATCTTTAGCCTTGGCTCAGATGCAGAAGTCAATGACGTGTGATACATAGCGTGTTCGCATAGCAGTGGCATGATCATCTACCATCACTCCCTTTAAAGTCCAGTTGTTGCCTACTCACAATCAAACATGCTTTTTCTCTTCTTTTTCTTTCCCACTGTTTTATTCTGGTAACCTTGACAGAGTTCCTCAATGTCTTTGGTGTCATATCACTTCCTCCTGTTTCTCTTTAGTGGATTACTATGCTACAGCATGACAGTTGTAATTGTGATTTTTGTTATAATTGCATAGAGTATATTAATCTTGCCTGTTAATTAGTAACCTGCTTTTAGTGGGCCTAGTCTCCAAGGGTCAATTTCAGTGAAGAGCCTGGTAGAAATCTTTTCTTTTTAAAGTTTAATATGGAAATATAGTCTGCCCGTTCAATTATCATAAACTTAGTCTCTGGCAATTACTTTTGTTTTCTATCATTTTCTCATGAATAATTAATTGATTTTGTCTTCAATGGAGGGTTATGTTTTAAAGTAGAGAAATGGGCTGCAGTTTTATTACTCGATTGAATAGTTAAACGAAATTGCACATGTTCTGTTCGTGGTGATGAAATGTTATCGCGGTTAGAAATACAACCAGGACTCAAGGTTTATGGACTTCTGGTATCACAGTCAAAATGTGTTGTCAACTCGGCCTATGGAAAGTACTCACCCTTTCTTTCTGTTTTTGTTTTATAGACTTAATTTATAAAATAAAATTTGTTTGCCATCAAGGTGCACATAATACACACAATGACAAATTCTGATTTTTTTTTTGAAAATATAAAATGAAAAAGGGAAAGATCTTATGAGAATTCGCCATGGCACTCCAAATTGAGCTAAAGTCAGGCCTGTGTCCTTTGTTCATCCTTGATATGGCTGTACTACTTAATTTGACACATTTAATCAAATTACATTTATTGGACAAGAATGGTGCTCATCTATCTATCTACCAAACTAAATTACTGGGAAAGCAGATAATTGGTCAGGGAGGTTCCTAAGGTTAGACTTGATAAGATTCAACATATCTGTCATTGAACAGTACAAGTACAGTACAACAAAATGAAGTAGAGAACGCAATGGCCACCACTTTCACAGAATTTAGAGTTTAGCTCCATTAATTCTGACTAACAGCGTACAGTCATTCACTGTTGTTTGGTCTTTTTATTTGTGTCCCATGAAGAGCACTATGACCAGGATTGAGCACTAGAAGATAAACTTCAGCCATAGACAATCGTGATTCATATTGTGAGTTGAAAATGTCATTTCTTCTAGTGTGTCCGGCACCTCAACTCAGATTTAACCATAGAGACTGGTGACTCGACTCAGACTTGAGAACAGGGGACTTGGGACCTGACTCGAACTCAAGGTTCAGTGACTTGACTACAGTACATCTCTGGGAGTAGAAACCAGGGTGGTAGTCTGCTGCAATGTTCCACCAATGCTGTTTGTCACACCTCTGTTGTACCGTGCCATGATTTGCTTGTTATTTGGCCTACCTGTTAGCTTGCATTACTCTTGCCGATCCCTTTAATACCTGAAATGACCAGGAGTGGTGCAGTTTCTGAGATATGAAATTTTTTTCCAATGCAAAACTTGCTTAAGCTAAGAGAATCCCTCCAATCCTTCTTGGAATGCTGTCATGTAAGTCCTGAACAGTGTTTGCTGGGATTTTCACTATTATTCAAGTAGAAAAGCCTCCAGTTGAAAGAGTTGGAAATCTATTTTGCACTCTTTTCTCCAAAGCTTCCTAGTAAGATTATGTGATGTTCAGACCAGATTATTGGGGAGGCCATAGAATGCATTTGACATTGTGGTGTTCATAAAACTACTCTTGAAAGGTTTAGCAGTGAGCATGGAGTCATTGTCATCCAGGAATAACGTAACATCCTGAGGGAACTGTGTTTTCACCATAAGGTGCACCTAGTCCTGTAAACTGGTGTTCTATTCCGTGGCCATATGACCATGCAGAGTAATCACTGGCTCCCACAAGCTGGCTGCCCATACTGTATATTTACAGATCCACCACAGTTCTAAACATTTGGCTGCAGGCTAAGTGGGCTGAAGGTATCCTTCATGGTTTGACTCATCAAACCATATTCCTGTTATTCCATTGCTCTAGGTTTTGTACTCCTGACACAAAGTTATGCATCTGTGCGCAATCACCGGATGTCAACACCATTGAGATGGTTTGGGATGAGTTGGACTGCAGAGTTAAGGAAAAGCATCCAAGAACTGCTCAGCATTTGGGGACTCCTTCAACACTGTTGGAAAAGCATTCCAGTTGACTACTTCATGTAGCTGGCTGAGAAAATGCCAAGAGTGTGCAAAACTGTCATCAAGGCAAAAGGTGGCCACTTGTGTAAATATACATTTATTTTGATTTGTTTTTGGTTAGTACATGATTCCATATGTGTTATTTGGTAGTTTTGATGTCATTACTATTATTCTACAATGTAGACAAATGAAATATCTTTATTAGATATAAATGAAAATATAGAAATTCCCTTGAATGAGTAGGTGTATGCAAAACTTTGACAGGTACTGTTTGTATACGTTATGTCAAACATACTGCAAAGTAAGAAAGAATTAGCAAACATTGGGCAAGGTAGCATATTGGCTCATAACTTATTCTGGACAGTGGCAACGTTTGTAAAAATATGGTCAGGAACAATATTCTACAGAATACAACATATCAAAATTTGACTAGATTATAGAACACTTGTACAAATAGGGGTACAGTGTATAAAGAAAGAGTTTATATTTCTAAATGATGGAACACATTTTTGTGAATACCCTTAAATAAAAGCTGAGAATCTGTACTTTAACAATTTATTCTACTTGTGCATTCAATTACCAACCCATATTTGTCCTCTTTTAGATTGAGTAGCAATTATTTAAAGAGCAACCTTCAAAATTGCATTGCAAGAATTGGCAACTTGGCTCTGGGAGGGCCTAAACCATTCTGGTTTTCATCCTCTCCTTCTAAGTAGAGGTTATTCGAGTACTGATCCAACAGAAACTATCAGGTAAAGGAAAACATTTGTTTTAGCCTTCAGGACCAAGGATTGCCTTCCACAGTAAATCGATTGTAACAAACCTGCTTTGATTGTCCACAGCAGCACAAACGCACTAATGATTGCTTTAGGCTTTTGGACATTAGATCAATATCAGATTTCAAATGAGATGAAACTATTTATGTTACTCACAGCTGTAATTAAATAAATATTTGGATAATTATTTCTGACCCTCCTTTCATGGAGGCTTAGGCTTCAGCGATGCTCTGGGATTGGTGGCTGGGGCCTTTGGTCTTATACGCCCCTCCCTCCCCCCTGTCTGGCTGGTCTTGCGGCTGGAGCATACCTGGAATCTAACACCCTCTCTCCCTCATTTGGAGCACAGACACCTGTTTGTGATTATTCCCCTCACCTGTTTTCCTCAACCACATCCTCAACCATATAAAGCCTGACTTATTTGGTTTCAAACCAGTGTAGCATTGTTGCTTTCACGTGTGCGTTTCAGTTTTGTTAGGTTCTAGTCCTCCGTTCTCCAAGCACGTGTCTTGTCTCCATGTCTGCATCATTATACTAATAAACCATAACAGCTATGATATTGGCAACCAGACCTACACATTAACCAAATATGTGGCATGGTAGCCTAGTGGTCAAGAGCATCTAAATAATTAACAGTTTTCTGGTTTTAATCCTCAAAGGAACAACAACTGGACAAGGATTGTAGATATGCATTGATAAGAACACAAATACAGTCCATGATTAAAGAATTGAAATACATTTTCAGAAACAATCTCCTCCATAGAAGCAAACATTTGTCTGTGAAATCTCAGAATGTGCAAAACTTCCAGTTATCAGCTGCTAGGAAACAAGTCTTACAAATCAAGAGAGCATTACATGTGTATCTGGAAATAAACCCTGCATCATAACACATTCAAAATTATATATTTCTAAGAAACATGCAGAAACACCTTTGAAAGATTCTGAAAGTGCATTTAACGAAAAACATAACATCATCAACTCTAAGGAATACAGTGAAGGGCAGAAATGATTCACTTAGAATCAACACACATTCTTTCTCCAACAACTCTTCCTTCCTCCAGTTTGAGGGATAAAACTTCCAAAAAACATTAGAAAACATAAAGTATATGTGCATGTGCATTACAATGTTTACAACAAGTGCATACACATCTAAATTTTTTAAATGAGTAATTCACCAAATAGGTAGCAACGCACTAATGTCATCGAGTGGATGAAGGCTTTTGAAGACAGTGAAATTCCATTTACTGTAAATTCATTTGTCCCACTTTCCTTGGTTGGTGGAGAAATACCCACTGTTGAAGTGAATCCACTTACACACAATGTTTGCCTTTTTTGACAAGCAACCTTAATGCCATAAAACACTATAGGTACTTCTCTCTCATGATATATAGCATTCACTCTTAAAGTTCTGCTCTCCAGAAGGCTAGTAACGTTTGCTCCAGTGGCTTCTGCAATTTGCCCTAATGGTTTTACATACCTCATTCCCTGAAAACAGTCACTTTGATTTACCTGAGCTGTGCAAGCAGTTGGGAGGACATTTCACCAGATAGTTTCCATGTACAACAGTTATAAATAATCCAGCGGGTGTGTTGAACAGATATATTGCTTTTTTGCTTGAGTGCCATCCCTTCTCTGTGAGGCATGATGGAACTATAGGCTGCTGGGACCTAGGGTGGTGGCATCCGTTCTTTCTTAACAGAGTATATTCTCACATACCACCACTGTTTATTCATTGTGGCTAGATCAAGTCTTTTATTCAGCTCAATAAGATGTATTATCTTTTAGAACTGATGAAAACATAAACATAGACTCAAAGAGCATTTAGAGATCACCTCCAGGACTATACATTACAGATCCAGCATTCTGCAAAACCACACACTATGATCATTGGACAAATAAGTTCTGACGTAGTCATGTAAAATTGCTGTTTAGGTGATCCGTCACATGTACAATAGAACACTTTTTCGACAGCATTCAGCTGTACACCACTTTGACACTGGTGGTGGATCTTCACTATGTAGGTGGCCATCCACATTGGAAATTTAGCACACACACCAGTGTTGACATGCTTAATCTTATGATAAATCTAATGAGATCTTAAGCGACCACAGTCAGAACACCAGATTGACATCCCATACGAAAGATGGCACGCTATGCAAGGCAAGATCCCCTCAACTGCCCTGGGTATTGGGATTTTTTTATACCAGAGGGTAGTGTGCCCCCTTCTGGCCATTCACACTACTTCCTGAAACATCTCAGCCAACATCAGTGTGGGATGATCCTGGAACACTTGTAGTTCCACAAGCAAACACTAACTAGGGTTAGCACAATGACTGGAAGACTGCAGGATAATATTTGTACCCTTGGACGTAAAGTCATCCTGCTCACATATTTCCTTCACACCTACTTGCAGAGAAACATGTTCACATAATATGACAACAAAAAAAAATTGACTAAATCTCAAACTATCACACATTTTTTAAAACCTTTTAAAATGCAAGTGCTTCATTCAGTTTAAGCTAACTTTGTTGTGAACGTAGGGAAGATAAAGAGAAGAAAAACATAATTAACAGCTCTGAATTACATTTTGTGATGAAGCCTTGTGTGAATGAGAAAAACGATGTCCTATTTAGAATGTCTTTATTAATATGTAAAGCCCATGTGAATGCATGATCCGTCACTCTAGGGGAGAGAGAACACTTCGTTGGAAGGCTTTAGCGTACAAGATGCTGGAAAGCTACTTCTTTATGTTTGGGTTTTAGCTGGAGGGTGAGAAACAGATTTTGAATTTGCCTGTTATCTGCTGGCACTGCTGTTATTTATTCCCTTGTTTAATTCCCACCCTCCCACTCACTGTGCTCACTGAGGATATAGGGCCTAGCTTGCAAAGCCCAGACACTAGCAATACACTGATGACTGGTAGAGATGATTTGTTAACGAAATGTAGTGGTTCCTCAATTTACTGGGGGCATGAACCTATCTATCTACCCAGTTTTACCCAATGTTTCCTCTTGGTAAAATAATAATAGAAATCAGTCACTTTAAATGGAAGGAGGACACAAAGAGACAATCAAGTTAATGGTTGTTAAATATTTAAGCAGAAATTCCAACAACATGCTGAGCAAATGCGCATGCCCGCCCACCTATGGATTTATCATTTTCAGCCATACATTTCCTTTATTTGAGATGTGCAGAATCAATTTGTCCCATGAATCTCTCTGGTTTGCTTTCATTTTACTGATGTAGCTTTTTCTAGGTGCCATACATTTTTTTCGGTTTAAGTTATAATCACGGAACTGTTTGTAACGACCTGCCAAAAACACAAAAAATTGTTTTAATGAGATTAATGGAATGCAAAGGTTTTCGGTTGTAACACCTTATGAAGAAACAAGTAATGGTAATTATTTTTTAAATGCAACTGAACTCCAAACATCTTGCAACAACAGTATAAAATGCTTCAGTACAAATTGTGTTCGAATTTTAACATGGTTTCCTATATTTTTGACATGAAACAACATTAGTACAGCATTGCCAATTCATGTTCCTGTTCTTTCAATCAACAGTTGACTTAATAATATTTGTGTAATTCCAATATATGCTCTGAGCATTTTCACATAATCTCTACAATATGGTGGTGGTTCATTGAGGCTTCAGGGCAGTTTTGCTACTTGTGACCCTGGGGCACATTAACATCGATAGCACCATTAATTATCTGTGGATGGACCTTTCAACAAGATAATGACCCCAAACATACATCAAAATCAACATATAAAGGGTTGTGGGCCCCAAATAATCAGTTTTTTACGATAGCCATCTCAGTCTCTGGACTTGAATCCAATTAAAAACCTGTGGTCTTAATTGAAGAGGGCTGCGTACAATTGCAAACCTAAGACTAACAAGGATCTTAAAAATAGCTGAATTGGGGAATGGTCACAGTCCACTCCAAAACTGTGCAATGACATTGTCAGACTTCTCAGGAAGTCTCGGTGCTGTTATTTCAGGTTTGACACATTACTGTGTTGAAGTAATATTATGCAGCTCCCCCTTATGTTGGAGTCCATATGACTTATTGTTTTTGTCTTATATTTACAACACGGTGAAACAGGAAGTCACAGAAGAATGTGAAGAAACTTCTTTTAGATTTGTGTAATAAGAATTTCCACGGGTGCAGATAATCATGAAACGTTTTTACTTTGAAGAATTTGTTACTTTTCTCTTCATATTTAGCAAAGGTCCCAATAATTGTGGAGGATACTATTACCTATACAATAAGATTTTTAAAAGCATTGTAATAATCAAAATATGTAGATGTTTTCTGTTTACATGCTTGGAACCTGACATGCTTCTATTTTCTTATTTTGTGGTCATGGTTGGTCATTCAATATTCTAACATCTGCTGGTCTGCAGTGTAGTGTGGTAGAAATATTTTAGGTAACTACTCAAAATGTAATGCAGCATTCCAGGAGAAATACAGAAAAGGTTAATCTTTAATACAGTAAAAAAGACTTACTTCTTTGACTATTGCTTGCAAAAAATAACTCAAATTAATAGGGGAGTGTTAGCATGTATCAAACATCAAACACTGTTACCATATGATTGATTTCCGGTGATTTTTTTCATTTCTTTAACATGCTCACACCCTCAGTGTTTACTGGAAAATGAACAAAGAATAACTGTCTCTCTTGGCCCATAGATTTTTTAAGGGTGTGGAACTCTCAAACATCAAGTTTGAAAAAAAAAACTGATTCTCCATGCAGCTTATTAACGACAATAAACAACACACATCAAACACTTGCATTTCCCACTTTTCAGCCTTTCGGATTTGTTGTATTTCAACTGTTATCCCACGTTGATAAAAAAATTTAATAAAAAATAAAGTACCAGTGACACTGTGGCTTTCATGTCTGTAATTTCAGTACTGTTTCAATGTCCCTGTTGCATTTTCAATGGCTACCTGTCAAATTCACTTAGTGTGAGGAGAGGGGATGCTTTCTGAACCGAAGTGCCATTCAGTCCACTCGGGCAAGTGCACCCTCGGAATAAAACCAAAACCACAGGCTTCCACTCCATGAAACAATTCTCTCTCCTCAGAGATCTGCTGCCTGAGAACAAACCTGTCGAACTTTAAAAACAGAAGGGGCAAAGACAAAACACAAAGTCCTGGTGTTACCGTATTTACTCAGGTTAATGAAAATGTAAATGAAAGATCTGTTATTAAATAAATGATAGATCTGTTATTAAATAAATGATTGATCAGATATAAAATAAATGTTCTGATTGTTTATGTAGTGTCACCAAGTTAATGTTTTGCGTTGTTATTGAAATGCAGTCTGGGAAAGAAAAGAAGGCTGCTGACCCAGCTGATGAGAATAGGAGGATTAGTCTATTCACTTTTGAACTCCAATTTTCAAACCACTCACGGACTGTCACCAACAAGCTTGGATAAATGAACATACAGACACATTTGAGTACATATCAGACTTGGTATGACTTAACTGGCGAGTGGAAAAACTAACATACTACAGAGTAGAGTACTAGAGATATACTACAGATACCATACTAGAGATATACTACAGATACATATTCAAAACAGAAGAATGATACACACTAAAAATACTATACAAATGATCCTAAATGCAAATATACTCCTTACAGTTTAACTGGCACTTGTTGAAACTCACACAGATTAGTTGACAGTCAACCTAAGTGGATCCCATTAATCTAGAAGGCTGATAAATCCTAAACAGATCTATTCCATTTGTAGTCCAACTTGCTAGATTACAACAGTGGTACATGCAATCCACTTCTGAAACCAGTTGCTTGGTGTTAGCTAACCATCCACAACAAGAACTAAACAGCTTGCTCAAACGACTTATGTGATAATATCTTCCTAACGAATGGTACTGTTCATAAATTAGCAACGGTCAACCTTAAATGATTGATCTATCATTTATTTAAAGTTCATACATTAAATTAAAAACAAGCCTAGTTCTAACAAATCTTCCAAATATACCTTATGTTTTAACAATAAATTTGGATATATGCAATGACCTGGAAACATTGTGAATGAGTGCTATGAACAGGTGCATGTATTCGCAACCCAAACACATTTGGGAGTACTGGTGAACTGCACAATAATGAAATATTTTTAATTTGCCAGATTTGCTTAAAAAATTGCATAGATTGTAATTAGTGGCAAAAGGAAAAAATGTATCATGTGCTAGGCAAGTGCAAGGCAAACCATACAATAATACCTTGTCGGGACTGATGAAGACCAAGCAATTCCACCCACAAGACAATTAACCAGATCGAACCGATAAAGTGCACCCACACATCTCAGATCAGCCATGTCCATCTAATGGAGGTGTACAAATTTGTCATGATACGGCCTGAGCGAGCGTTAGGTCTGTGAGAGAGAACCAGCGTGGCATCATGACACGGTATAAGTGGTGGGGGCGATCACCACTGAGGTCTGGATGTCTCTTTTCTGTGCTGCAGTGTCTCCTACAGCGTAATGAGGCCTTATTCATTCAGATCAGGGTGAATGATTACCTCATCACTTCCATTCTCCTGAGAACTCATCCATGCTCACCCTCTCAATCTTTACCACGCCAAGTAAATGTACAGTAGGGTAATAATGGCCATCTCTCAGTGTGAGATTGTTCAATATTCTAGTAGAACCAATCTGGAAGGAACAGGGAAGTATTAGGGACAGCAGTTTATAACAACTAGTCATACACGATTCTGTGGCAATCCACCACGACTGAAAGACTTGATTGAATAACTGGTATCATTTTTCTTTCATTTCTGGATCATCTTTTCCCTTTAGATTGTGCTATACTCCCATCAGCAGTAGACATTAGAACAACCTAATGTCTCGCTCTCTCTCTCTCTCTCTCTCACTCGTTCACTCTCACCCTCTGTGCAAAGACTAGTTGCCTAGCAATGAAGTCTTGAATTTTATAGTCTGCAAGGCTTACATGCAGAAAGAAAAAACAGACAAAACCCAACAGGATTAGATCTGGATAGTGTAGCTGTCACAAGGGTTTCCAACTAGGCCACCTGGTGGAGAGTTCGAGCATCGGAAGAATTCAGGTTTGAACCACAATTGTGAAAACAACACTAGGAAACAGAGTTTCAACATACAATATGGATAATACTTTATAAAAGGAACACAAGGAAATGTATAAAACTGTGGAATCAACTCACAAATAAGCTATGTTGGAATGTATTCAACAAAGAGATAGACAGACAGATCTTGTTTTGTTACATTGGCTGCTACATGCATTGACTCCCCTGAAAAGCAGCATGATAAAATGTTGTTGACTGGGAATATCCAAAAATATATGCTCATGTCTGAATACAGCGTTTAAAACATAGGATGCCGACAAGAGCAATATCGGGCAAAATATGTCTGTTCTTATTTGACCCCGGTACAACAATGGGGACCAAGAGGGAGCGTATTTGTTGTAAGAGAATTGGACCAGCATCAATTTCCAGCAAAGAATATGATAGAATGTGTGTTAGATAATCTGAGTTTCAATAAATACATGGATAAGGGGTATTGTAGACATTCTTCAATCTCCAAAAGGTAAACTTGAGAAGACAACCTCAGCCAGCGGTGGGATCAAATGACAGCAGTAGTTTGTCAATACTAGCCTAATATTACAAGTTCCTTATTATCGCCAGTCCTGCTATCATTGTGCTTACTAACGTTAGCTACTCTAGCTAGAGTCCATATTTTTGTTTACATTAAGGTCTACTGCTTAATAATATTTGGTGTGGTTTCGAGCATTTAAGAAAGTTACCCAGCCCCTGAAGAGCCCTAAAGACACTCCAGTATATTAAGGTGGAGGATGCTTTGGAAGAACTGTACACTTGTCAATATTTTTCATTATTTATTACATTGCAAAGAACAATAACTAACAGTTGGCTATATGTTTAAGCTAGTTCCTTTTCTGGGACATAATTAGGTGCATAATCTGAACGTTTGTGTAAATGATAGTGTAATATAATTGAGAAAAGGCCCTTGTCAATAGATCTTCAGCACTAGGCTTTGGGAACGTAGCCTGGACCATAAAGAACAAAAAATACTTTTGCGGGATACATTATGTCTATTGGACTTGTGTGGTCATACAGACGTGCTTTCAAACATCAGTCACCACACAGTATGTCACAAAATGAGTTGAATGGAATCCACATGCAATTAAGGTGTTTCCACATGGTTTCAGGTAAAATACACCCATATCTGGAAGGTGGATAGTATAGTCTGAAAGCACAATTCCTATTTAACGTAACGCTGGCAGAATCTTGTGTCAGTTGCTGCTGTAATCAACTGATTGAAAGCATATCATATATGTTGCTCTACCAACTGATTCCCCATAGAACTCACTCTAGATTTAGTTACAGCATGACTAAAATCTTTTGGAAAATAAAACAAGTTAAGCAAGCTGTTCATGTCAGACAATGTAGACATAACTATCTAGGTAGTCTCATTTGTGAGTCTCGCAAGATGGAGATATGGGCAGCAGCATCTTTGTGAGCTCTGAAACGGTTGTCAACTACCACGTTTTATTATCCAATTGAACCGCAAATGTATTTCCATTGTGAATCGATTTTCGCATTGTGATCATTTATACAGATTGCACATGTTCCTGCCAGCTAGTTAAGTCCTAAAAAACAACCTTTCCCTAAGCACGTGTATGTTTGCTAGTTTGATGTCGAGCCAAAATGTTGCTGTTGATTAATCTCTGAGCCCTTCACATATATTTGAAATAGCTTCTGTGTTCTTGGACATCTTTTCTTCAAGGGCTGTAAAGCAGGCTGACAATGCTAGGATAGCTTTTTAACTAGTAACATTAGAGATGGCTTGTTCCTCTGCCTCTCCTTTATTTTCCTGCTTGATGGAGCACACCTTTTTTAGGTAACAACCTGGCCTGAGAATTCACAATTTTAAGGGCAAGGACACTTGGCCTTAAGGGGGAACATCATTTGCCAGGGCACCAAGGCCATAAAGCAAAATAGTCAATGAAAAATTAAGAAATATTGTGTGTCCTCCTCATGCATTATTAACTAATGACAAATAATTCATAACTGACATACATCACCAACCTTACCTCGAAGTTCTTCCCTTGTACTTGTGTAACAATTTTTTTTTTTTTACCGATGTTAGCTAGTTCAGTGTTAATCTCTTGTCAAGAAAGCCCCAAATCACCTTTAATGTAACACTTTTTGTCCAATTAATCAAGGTTTCTTAAGCTAGGGTGGTGATACCATTAGGAGATTTGTAGGATTGATTTCGAAGTCTGATTTAGCACAGATAGATAGCTATAAAAATGAAAATGAAACATTCATACAAGAGATATTAGAAAAGTAACGAACATGCTAATGAGCCAAAATATATGTCATCACTAAAGTAATTTAAGATAAGCGATTTATTGTAAATTAAGGTAGGGTGTATGAAGGTAAAACAGTGAAACATGATTTCTATAGTTGTAAATAAGGATGCACAAAAAGAATTTGCTAACTTGGAATTAGTATTGTGACTTCAAAAACGTTTTGCAAACTTTTAAAAAAGTTTTGCAAACTTGAAATTACTTTTGTTGTCGTATCAAACTGTGTATAATTGTTACGACTTTAATATTTTGAATCATGCACCTCATTAATAACACTTGCTAATGTAAAATACTGACGCTCAGAGTTTTGTCACAATTTCAGCAGGAATCAGGAAATGGCTGTTAGAAAATATCTCAACTGTTGGAAATGCCCATTTATTCTATCAGTGATGAAGAAATTGGCAGTTCTTACATCATAATATTTTTTAAATTGCAGTCTGCGGTAGTACGTTTCACAGCGTTTGCAAGCGGAGATATGTTTTTCACCTTTTAACCAATCTGAGTAGATTCCTGAACACCAGTATTTCAACTAGGTGTGTACGATACCGCAACATTTGGGTTAGATCCAATACCAAGTAATACAGGGCCAGAATCGTCAATATCAATACCAATACTGATACTTTTTATAATTAAAAGTGGCTTGTGTAGTTTCATTTAGGGCAGAGCAGAATTTCATGATTTATGAGGTGAATGCATCACCAATGCTAAATCTGAATACATTTTTAGAAGCTAAATGATTAGCAATCATTTGTCAGGTGAGTTTCAAAGTTGTTTTGCTTCCCACTGTTAATTACTTAATCACATGCATGTTAAAACACATTACTGTTTTGAAAGGCAAAGGACAAAAATATATTTGTATTATTGTAATTTGAATGTGCATATTTCAGGTTTGAGGTATATGTGAACAATATTTGAGAGAAGTGTTAGTGAGCACTTGCTGTAGAAGCAAGTGCTCACTAACAGATTTAGACAGATTTGTGAACAATATCTGAGAGAAATATGTGTACATAGAGAAAGACTTAGATCTTTGAGTTCAGCTCACAATGAATGGGAGCGAAAACAAAAGTGTTGCGTTTAAAATGTTTTTCAGTGTATATACATACAGCTCTGGAAAAAATTCAGAGAGAACTGCAAAATTATAATTGTCTCTGGTTTTACTATTTATAGGCATGTGTTTCAGTAAAATGAAAATTACTCCCAAATTCCAAATAAAAATATTTTAATTTGTGGTATTCTTTGAAAATAACAACTGGTCAAAATACCTCAGAAATATGCATTGTTTTCAGACCTCAAATAATGCAATAAAACAAATTCCTATTCATTTTTCAACAGCAAAATATATTTTTTTAACTTAGGAAGAGGTCAGATATCTATGTTTGGCGGAATAACCCAGATTTTTTATCACAGCTTTCATGTGTTTTGGCATGCTCACCACCATTCTGTAACATTGCTGTTGGGTGACCACTCCTGGCACAAAATTTCAGGTAGCTCGGCGGATTTAAGAAACATTAGAAGTCTCCTAATTTTTGGTCACCTAATTTTTGCACGTAAATAAAATAATAAAATGTTCTAATAATATGTAACATATTGTGATCACCTCAGATTCAAGAGGAACAATGCAAATTCCGTCCGTGGAACAACCGACCAGTTCTTTACTCTTGCAAGGATCCTGGAGGGGGCCTGGGAATATACCCATCCGGTCTAAATGTGCTTTGTGGATCTGGAGAAGGCGTATGACTGGGTCCCCCGGGAGATACTGTGGGAGGTGCTGCGGGAATATGGGGTGAGGAGGTCCCTTCTTAGGGCTATCCTGTCCCTGTATTTCCAAAGTGAGAGCTGTGTTCAGGTTCTCGGTAGCAAGTCGGACTCACAGCAGGAAAACCGATGGAGTGCCTTCTCCGGGAAGGGAGTGAGGTTTTATCCCAAGTAAAGGAGTTCAAGTATTTTGGGGTCCTGTTCGCGAGTGAGGGAAAAATTAAACTGGAGATTGGCCGGAGAATCTGAGCAGCGGGAGCGGTATTGCATTCGCTTTGACACATCGTTGTGACGAAATGAGAGCTGAGCCAGAAGGCAAAGCTCTTGATATACCGGTCAATTTTCATTCCTACCCTCACCTATGCTCATGAAGGCTGGGTCATGACCGAAAGAACTAGATCGTGGGTACAAGCGGTGGCTGGCGTCTCCCTTAAAGATAGGGTGAGAAGCTCAGTCATCCGTCAGGAACTCGGAGGAGAGCCACTGCTCCTTTGCATTGAAAGGAGCCAGTTGAGGTGGTTCGAGCATCTGGTAAGGATGCCCCCAGGACGCCTTCCTAGGGAGGTGTTTTAGGCACATCCAGTTGGGAGGAAAATGCATGGTCCCCCATAGTTTGGAGCCGAGTCCTTGGTTTATTCAACAGCATTGCCAGGTGAACCTTAACATGTGGAGTCACATCCATTAAGCTGTGTTTTCATGCGTCCAAATGTCATTTTGCTCAAAATATTATATTGAAAAAGTAGCCTAGGCCTATATACAGCACCATTTTGTACTAGGTATCAGATCTTGGCATTTTAATGAAACAAATGTAACAACCACTCCCTTCTATCCATTCAGGGGTTATAGATCCTGTCATTTTTATTCAACCTTCACATTTTTTTAAATATATACAGTGCCACAAAAAATTAAGAGACCACTGCACTTCATATATCCTATCCAAAAATGCTTATAAGGAACGTTTTTAGTGAGGAATAGAAGAGTTCAATTTGCAGTGGTCTTTTAACTTGAACCCTTCTGTTACTCACTCAAAACCTTCCTTTTTGACAAGAAAATGGTGCAATGGTCTTTTAATGTTTTCTGTATATGGGGACTTCTGACCAGGATGCCACAACTGTTGCACAAGTTGCCAGCAAAGAAAAAAAATCAGTAACGAACAACTTTACAAATGGTGAACTTTGCAGATAGTGTATAATGTATATGTTAAACAATTAGCTGATTAATAATAACTCATTGGCATTATTTAATGAATGAACAGGCTTTTATTATACATTTTCTATAATTTTTATAATTTATTGGACAGGTGTAAAGTTTGAAAAAGCAGTGGGCTGGACCTGAAACCATGCTACAGCAGTAGCAGTAGCACATGCAGTGGAACAGGTCCGTACCAAATATTCTAAAATACATATATAAGCCCTCCCCCCGTCCTGCTCCTCTTGTTTTAGCTTCTGCCTGTAAGCAGGGAGCAACAGTATTGACGCATGGTCGGATTTGCCAAAAGCAGGACGGGGGGAGGGCCTTATATCCATGATGAAATGGAGAGTAGACATAGTCAAGAGTGTATTTCCCGCATGTCGGGATGTTGATGTGTGTTTTAAACTTCCATGTTTAGTTTGGACACCATAAACGAGAAATGTGAAAACCTTCATGTATGAAACAATTTTGGGGGAAAACATTGATACGACCATTAGTGAAACAGTAATCTACTTATAAAGTGAATAGAACATGGAATTAATAATAAAGCTGCTGGTCAGAGCACCAGTAGTTAGCTGTTAGCTGGAGGGCCAGTGATGAAACTAATTGTATAAATCTGCCACCAACTGTTCAATTACACAATACAGTTGAACGAGTCACTAAAAGGTCTTAATACTAATCGAGTCAGTAAAAGAGTTCCAGTAATCAGTCCCGAAGTAGAGTCAATTAATAACATGGCATTCATTTAAAGGTGTCAGGATGTTTCAAATTATTTCTGTCATTTATTATTTACAGATATACCCAATACCATAAATAAGGACCAGGCAAATACAGTCTGAGGGACTTTATTATATTTGAAAACTAAAATGATTACTTATACTGCAAAATATTATTAATTAGATTTACCTGAAAGTACATAAATTTGTAACAAGCAAGATAGTTTTTTTTTTAAGTAATAAATACTTTCCATTAAATTGAATTATTAGGTCAAAGAGACTTTGCAGATAGTGTACTTTAGTACTTTTACTTGAATCAATAATTCACCATAACAAAATCTGATTTGCTTAATTACACCCTTTCGGGAATTTGCTTCACAGAAAATGTAAATGCTATGCAATACATCCTCAATTTGTCTTAAAGAAAAACCTATTCTTTGTTTTTACAACATCTTATTCAATACATTTCTGGCAAGTCCAAATATTAAAGTGGTCCAAAAACATCAAAGTTTATAGGAAAGTGAAAATATTTTACATTGGTCCATTTACTGGACACAAGTGAAGTTGAGTGCTTGAGAGATTGGACATGACAGGGGCCAGATTCAAACCCCTGCTGTAGAAGTGCATGTGCTCTGGAGGCAGACACTTACTCCGCTGGACCCTCCTATGTCACGCTATGTCACATTTCCCTTCTTTATAGAAATGTAGTATCAAAATAGGACATGCTGACATAACGTACAACATTAATGAACATTGATTCGGGTGTACCTTAATGCACTCCCTGATCAAATCTTTCTTGTCTCCTCCAATGTAGATAAGGGACCTTAGCTTACACTTAGCTTTCACTTTTAACATGAAAGTCTGCACAAAGAAAACATTTATCAATTCCCCTTACAATCTCTTTCTACACACGTTCCATCATCCTTAATTTTCTCTTCCCCTTCCTTTCAAGGGACCTGTATTCCGTCCATCACTTTATACCTTCCCGCTCTACTTTTATCATGTAAGACTTAGATGAGTAGTTAATTCATGCAAACACAAATATGATAGACATAACTCATCCAACATCAGCATGTCAGTATTTTTCCCCGTTGCTCCTATTTTGTCTCGGAGCATCACCGCCGTTGGATCGGTCAGGTGTTCTCCCTCTAGGGCTAATAGAGTGCCACTAATAATGACCCGACCCCCCTGTGACACAAGAATATTAGTGCCGCTATGAAATACGTTACATGTCTCTTTAGACATACTTTGTTGTCACGTGTATGTTCGTAACTATATTCAGTTTACCAAAGATTTTTTTCTTTTTTTTTAACAGAAATAATTCTTATATTAAATTGATGTTAAACTGTATAACCAGCTGATGACAGCTACACAGGTACTCTACGAAAATGTATGTTTTCAGATATTTTCTGAAGATGGGCAGAGACTCTGATATCGTGGACTCCAAGGGAAGCTGGTGGCATTGAGATACCAGGACAGAGATCATTTTTGACAGCATGGTCTTCTTCATAATGTGTGTGATGTCCAAGAACTCAGAGGTGGCTGAATGAGAGGCCGGGTAGGGATGTATTGCCTTTAAGAAGAGGCAAGCTAATGACATTGGTTCGTAGGAAATAATTAAATCCTTGAAGTGTGCTTGAATACAACCTCTTACAACCTGTGGGCTCCATGAAGGCTGCAATTTGAGAAATGTGCTGTGATTTTGGCAAAATGAACTATATTACTTTCCATACTGAAAAAATCTTTGTGGCTAGTTCTAAAATGATTCAATATAACAGAATGATTCTATCTTTATGTACTTCAGAGAGACTCACCAAAAGACTACTTTCCAAACTACTGGAAGTACGTAAATCCTGTGTCTCCCCAAGTCTTTTTAATAATGTCAGAGACCCAATTGTGTTGTAGATTGTGTTGTGTTTTTGTATTCTCTTTCTTGGTTTACATAATGACATTATGTAGGACATATGCAGCCAGAAGCCATTTTTCTCTTTGGAACACTTGAATGGAGCATATCTATTTAAGGAAGTGGGTTAGTGGTGAGAAGAACAGGATTGATTCTTGAAAAATAAGTATTCATTAAGATATTTACTACTTCGCCGTGCTACCCCTAGAGCCCCTCCTTCCTGCAGTCTACACATTCTGCAATAATTTTCTTTCATATCGTATAGGTTTGGTAATCTGGGCCAACGGTATGTCCAAATATAAGTTTAATTTGCTTGTAAAGAGAAGATCCCCCCAACTCTCTGATTATGTGTTTATCTTGGACATTTCTACAGCTTTTACTCCGATGTAAAGATACATTTTTGTGGAAAGATTTATGATTAAAAATGTATTCATAAATGTATCACCTTGGTAAATTCTTGGCAGAATATTTTTTTTTTTCCAGATACTGTAGATTCCATGTCACAGTTGAAAAGAATGCTGACATAACATTGATTCAACAAGTGTGTGCCCTGAGGGAAGAAGGAGAGATCAACAACATTCTAACTTTAAAAATCCATGGGTGTCTGGATTTATGTGCAGCCAGACAATGCCGAATTTTAATTTACCAGACGTCTGCATTATCAAGAGCCTATTAAAATCCTATGCCTTTCTTTAAATGACTTTGAGCGTATTCTTTCATAATTCCTTCATAAGCACTAATTAAAGGTGTTACAAAGCTTCTATTACCGTATTCTTTATAAAAATACCAATGTCAAATGTGACATAATCCACAATGTCAGATATAACAAACCAGCATAAAAAACCATCAGCTAAAGGATAAGTTTTAGCCATTAGGCTGGAGAGGATGGCATATGACCAATATACTACAACTAAGGGCTGTCCTTTGGCATCAGGCATGGACATGTTGTGTTAAAGGATGGCACATGCTCATGATAGAACATTGGAACCTAATTATAACAGCCATGAAGATTATTTTTTTAAAGAGGTTTTCTTCTGTATCCAAATGTTTAAACACCTACACACACACACAGACACACACACACATTTGTTAAGATCACATATCATGTGATGCTAGACTAAGTCAACTCGTTCATATGTTTTTAAGCATTTTCACCCATTCCTCCTGTTTACACCATTGTAACAGGTTGTATTCAAGCCCTTGTCATCAGCAGGATAATAAAGAAAAACCTGGCTTTTAGTTAAGGCCCTAGCAGCATACATTTTGGATGCCCATTAACACATACATAGAACTCCACAGTAATCTTTTAATCATGAAACAACATAAATTATCAAATAGTCACCTGTCTTGACACTAGTAAGACACTAGTCAGTACCTCCACATCTGTAATTTCATACACATTCATAAAGAATCAAAGTCACATGGCAAGGCACTTACTCTGAAGTGTGACCCCTTTGGTCACACATAAAGCATTCATAAATCATAAAACATTCATAAATACGCGAAGCACATCACACAAGCATGCGTCGTCAGTCTACATGATGTGCCTCACTCTATTTGACAGACATGCGTCGTCAGTCTACGCGATGCGCATCACTCAGACAGGCATGCGTTGTTAGTCTACATGATGTGCCTCACTCAATTTGACAGACATGCGTCGTCAGTCTACGTGATGCGCATCACTCAGACAGGCATGCGTTGTTAGTCTACATGATGTGCCTCACTCAATTTGACAGACATGCGTTGTCAGTCTACGTGATGCGCATCACTCAGACAGGCATGCGTTGTTAGTCTACATGATGTGCCTCACTCAATTTGACAGACATACGACATCACTCTACACGATGTGCATCACTCAGACAGGCATGCGTTGTTAGTCTACGCAATGTGCATCACTCAAGTAGACAGGCATGCATTGTCTGCTTGTTTGATGTGCATCATGGAAGCTAATGGGACCCCATTCCACGGTCAATCTATGTCCCAAGCCCCATCCATAGCAGTGGTGCCCGAGTCATCATTCACAAAGCATACATAAGTTCCTTATAATGGTGTACATAGTAGGGGTGGGTATGTGCACTGATGTCCTGATTAGATTTCAATTCATCAGTGTCCAATTGTATTCAAATGTGAATCGATTTAGATTTCATTTGGATAAAGTGATAATGACATTACCAACACTGCTTATAACAGAGATTTTCTGAAAAGGAAGGCTACAGAGTGGACAGGTAAACCTCTATCTGGAATTATATGGTAGGTTACTAACAATTTATCTTAAACATGGACAACCAAGCTGAAAACATTGCAAAGAGCAAGCGATAACAGTGTTGATGCACAGTGGCTAGGAAGAATGCAGTAGGATCAACATTTAGGAAGAAGCAGCGAGAAACACGAATCTGAGGGGTGCCCAGTCATTTTCTGGCTGTGCCGGGTGAAAATTATAATAGTACACACAGGTGTCATTTACTCTGGGGACGCTGGGGACATGTCCCCACCACTTTTTTAATGGCTGATTTTGTCTCCATCACTTTTAAAAAGCATAATTTGTCAAATTAATTGGAAAAATGGCTTGCACCCAGAAATGTTAATTATTCAATGAAATGCTTTGAGAAACGTTTATTTGCACAATATAAAAACATTCAATGCAATTTAAATATAGAAGAAACAAATGTACATTATCCCAAAAAATTACTTAAACAAAAAAATACTGACTCTAAAATGACCCAAATATTTGCATGCACCGATCAGAAACTTGAACAAATTCTTGACACAGCTGTTGAGTCTGGTTTGCGACATTGAAGATCGCAGCCAGGTCTTCAGGGATTCCAAGGTACTGAAGCTTCTCTCCACCTCAGCACAAGGCAGGAAAAACAAGCAACAAACAAAAGTGCCTTGACTTGATTGAAGAGACCACAGACCTCGAGAACCATGTTCCTCATGATTTTTGACACTTCTGAGCAGGTTTCGTAGGTGTATTTGGCATTGAACATGGCCAGCTTCACCTTTTGGGACTGGAACTGCAGCTCTGGATACAGGTCAACCACGTCATCAACTTGTAGGACTTTCTTTAGCTTTATCAGGTGCTATATCCCTTCCTGTTCAAATCGCTTTGTCAGTTTGGTTGTTACAATGTCAAGGACTTGGAAGAATTGTACACTGTAGTACTCCGGATCTGCGGATAGAATATAGGGCTCAGCTGGAACAGCATGTCTCAGTGGGTTTCATGAGTAGCTTCTTAATTGTCCAAAGATGTAACCAGATCAGTTGCACTGATGTAGACCTTGTTGAATGCTTCATCTGTTTGTTGGCTCTGACCGTGTTTTTTCACACAGTCAACTGCCCTTAACATGCCTCCAATTGTTTTCCCTCTCCTCTGCAGTGAAGTGTTCAGGCCCTCTAACGCCATCATCACCTCTTTTGCCAGAAACAGGCCAAGGAACGCGTTGCCCTTTTGGAACCTCTCATGAAGGCCATTAGCCCTAGAACCTGTGTCAAATGTGCTGGATGAAGCCATCTCTTCCAATGCAGCCAAGACTGCCTCATATTGACCGAGGACAGCATGAATGGCTGTGGTGCACACTGTCCATCATGTGTCCAAGGTTTGAGTGTGATGTAGGAAACACAGAGTGTATCTTCAGTGTGATGTAGGAAACTTCCCTAGTGTATCTTGTCGGGCTTTGTGTTTGCATTGTTGATTCTATTAAATGTTGATTCTGTTTTCAGCCACAGAGTACGGGCACATTTCCACAGCCAAACACACACACCCATTATGCTTGTTATTTCTTCAGTTTAGCCTGCTTAATCTAATGCAGATGGCTGCTTGGATGCATTGGGACAACAATGTTTTTTGTATGTTTTTTTGCTGCTCAGGGGATATTGATACTGGGGTGATGTTGGGGATATGTCAACATGTTTGAGGTGTTAGCAGCTGCTTAGGATCTTATCGTTACAGCAGTCGCAACAGGGCTGATAACTGTTGTAGTTCACTGAATGTCAAAATCCCTAATAAGAGGTGAGTTCACATTTCTAAGATGATAGAAAAGGTGATCTTTAAAACCCATGACAAAAACACTTTAAATATGTACAGTTGTGTTCACAAGTTAGCATACCCCGGCAAAAATTGTGAAAATGTTGCACTGATTTTGAAAATATGACTGATCATGCACAATAAATGTATTTTATTTAAGCCATTTATCATCACATAGTCGTTTGGCTACTGTTTAAATCATAATGAGAACAGAAATCACCCAAATGGCCCTGATCAAAAGTTTACATTGGGTAACAAGGTCATGAAACTTTATAAAGATGGAAAAATATATAAAACAATACCCAAAGCCTTGCAAATGCCAGTCAGTACTGTTCAATCACTTATTAAAAACTGGGTTCTCTTGACACCAAGCCAAGGTCAGGTAGACCATGAAATAATTTAGCCGAAACTGCCAGAAGAATTGTTCGGGATACAACGAAAAACCCATAAGAAACATTAGGAGAAATCCAGGCTGCTCTGGAAAAAGATGGTGCGGTTGTTTGAAGGAGCACAATAAAACAATACTTAAACAAAAATGAGCTGCATGGTTGAGTTGCCAGAAGGAAGCCTTTACTGTGGCAATGCCACAAAACAGCCAGTTACAATATCCCTGACAACACCTTGAAACGCTTCACAGCCACCAGCAAACTAATTTGGAGTGACAAAACCAAAATAGAGCTTAATGGTCACAACCATAAGTGCTAGGTTTGGAGAGGGCTCAACTAGGCCTATAGTGAAAAGAATACCATCCCCAATGTTGGTGGCTCATTGATGTTTTGGTGGTGTGTGAGCCCTAAAGGCATGTGGAATCTTTAGAAATGTATGGCAAGATGAATGCAGCATGTTATCAGAAAATACTGGCAGAAAATGTGCATTCTTCTGCACAAAATTTGCACATGGGATACTCTTGGACTTTCAAGCACAACACTGACCCTAAGGCCAAGTTGACCCTGTAGTGGTTAAACCTGAAAATGGTTAAGGTTTTGGAGGGCCATCACAGTCTCCTGACCTTAACACTCAAACGTGCGGTTCATGCAAGACGACCAAAGACCGCATGACCTGGAGGCATTTTGCCATAGCGAATGGGCAGCTATACCAACTGCAAGTATTTGGGGTCTCATAGACAACTATTACAAGACAGCACACTGTCATTCATGCTAAAGGAGTCAATACACAGTATTAAGAACTAAGGGAATGCAGACTTTTGAACAAGGGTCAGTAAATTATTTTCTTTGTTGCCATGTTTTGTTTCATGATTGTGCCATTCTGTTATGACCTACTATTGAATGTTCTTTACAAATGGTACATACAGTGGGGAGAACAAGTATTTTATACACTGCTGATTTTGCAGGTTTTCCTACTTACAAAGCATGAGGTCTGTCCTTGTGGGGCATCCATGACGGCGTAATGTGTTACTGATGGTTTTCTTTGGGACTATGGTCCCAGCTCTCTCCAGGTCATTGACCAGGTCCTTCCATGAGGTTCTGGGCTGATCCCTCACCTTCCTCATTATCATTGATGCCCCACGAGGTGAGATCTTGCATGGAGCCCCAGACCGAGGGAGATTGACCATCATCTTGAACTTCTTCCATTTTCTTATAATTGCGCCATCAGTTGTTGCCTTCTCACCAAGCTGCTTGCCTATTGTGCTGTAGCCCATCCCAGCCTTGTGCAGGTCTACAATTTTATCCCTGATGTCCTTACACAGCTCTCTGGTCTTGGCCATTGTGGAGAGGTTGTGTTGTGAGAACCACTGTCCCTACACATCTAATGCTTAATGCAACATGGCTGACATTCATAAGCAATACTTGGCAAATATAAGGTCCACTAAGGAGCTGCGTGCTCACTAAAAACACAGAGACTCCTCTGTTAAACATTGGTTTCCTTTCACTGGTACTAGGTACTTGAGAAGACACATGAGACTATATGTTTACATGTAAAATGCACATGAGGGAGTACTTCAGGGTTCTCCAGGC
This sequence comes from Esox niger, assembly GCA_016801105.1. Lineage (NCBI taxonomy): Eukaryota > Metazoa > Chordata > Actinopteri > Esociformes > Esocidae > Esox > Esox niger. The sequence continues at coordinate 7,699 of JACXGJ010001381.1, read as the reverse complement.
TGAGCGAAATGTCGCTGGTACAGAAACCAAAAGTGGAAGGGAACCACTGCTGTGAAAATAGGCACTACACTTCTCTGTGTTTCTGGATATTATTATATCCACAGGATTCTTTAAACAATAGGCATCACAAGCTTACTGAAAATTAGAACTGGAAGTCCAATTTCAATGTAAATACTTTTCACAGATTGGAATCAGCCATACCAGAACTAGAATAGTTTGTTCATGAATTATCCCATCCTTATATAATATATTGCTAATTAGCATGTCCGATTATTTGCATTTTTGTACTTTTTTGCATTGAATTTTGTCATATCCTTTTGTGTGTTATAGTAGTACATAGAGCGAATCTGACTGAACAATATACTTCCTAATTGATTCGCTTTTTTCATTTTTTAGTGTGCTAGGTGATCAAACATGATATCATCAGATATGAAAAAGGTATTACCCCCTAGTTAATTCAACCCAATGAAAGGGATTATTATTATTATTATTTGCAGCAGGTGTCAGAATACATCCTTAAACGATGAGGCCTGATTTGGGCCACCTCTGCCCAATATAAATCTGACTTAAGTTGTCAGCACAGAAGACGAGACGTTCATGCTCTAAATCCCACACACGTCACTGAGCTAAAGCAGATCTGGATTGAGGAGTGGCTTCTCCCACAGTGCTGTGAGAGCTGAACAATAAACTATAGGAAGCATTTGGTTGTAGTCATTGCTGCTTAAGGTGTCATCGAGTTTTTCAGTCTAAGGGGGAAGGAAATAACTTTTTCACACGTGGGCATTTCAGAATAAATGAAAGTATCAAAATACTGGGTTGTTTGTTTACTCGGGTTTATTTTCACTAACATTTTTGAAGATCTGATAACAATCATTGCCAAATACATGCAAAAATGCCAAAAACAATCAAACAGGGTACAAATAAATTTTCAAAGAACTGTACATTGGAGAACTCTATATTTGTCACATTTTAGTTTAAGTTCACTAGAATGGACCAAATAGCTGTTAACACCTGTCATTGTCCGCAATAAAAGTCTGGCTTTCCGATCTATGTTGTCCAGCTTAACTTGATCAGTGTGACATATAGCAACATGATGTAATGTGTTTTGCGATATTGTAGTGCGCAGCCATGTTTTCAACCTCCTGAGTGCACTAAAGCTCCTTTCCGCTTCAGATGATGAGACAAGTATGACAAGAAGCAACCTGACCAGTCCTTGTAGAATCTCTCCTTGTAGCAGCCTCTGCACTTGAACTGAATGAGTGATTGGGTAAAAACATGGGCAGTTCTACTGTAATGGCCAGGGCACACTGTAGCTATTGCAAACCTTGCGATCATTTGGTGCTTGTCTTACTCACCTCATGCTGTGTTTTGATTGCCACCCACGGCTAGAGTCTCATGCTTAACGTTTCTTCTTATTGAATCTCTATTTGCTAGACGCCAGCCAATCATATAACAATAAAAGAAATCGCAAGCAAAAGTCAACGAAAGCAAGGAGAAGAGAATATTTCTTGTGTGTGTGCAAAACTAATCACAATGGTCAGCAGACCGTCATTTTGAACATTTTCTTTAAACTGTGTGTCCATCACACCTAGAAGCGCATCACATCTAGAACAATCTAGAACCTCTGTCCTGTAGTGTTCCTCAAAATATTTTCAACGTATTGAGGTATTCCAGCTCTCCAATAACAGCTTCTGCCAGTCCCAATGCAATTTTGCCTTTTTTAACTCTTGGTGCAGACCATTAACAGTAGCTGCTATAGGATCATCACTGGCTGCTGTCTCCAGAAAGCTAGAGAAGACAGTCATACTGAGCGAGCTATTTGATAGTTTTATGTCTGTCTGGCATTTTATTTTGGCTTTGGAGATTTGAGGCCAGTAGATCTGATGTCACATGATCTGATGTTGCAATTAAACGTTTCCTTATATTATACTGAACATCCACACCAGATGCCCAATTGATGTACTCAACCAAGGGACTTTTGAATGAGAACATTCTGAACAGGCCTTTTTGGAGATCAGGTTTACACAATGTACTCTGTAGTCCACATTCAGGGACAGTGGCAGATTTTTCTTTATTAATGCCTGGGCAACAGCGTTTCCCAGACATGCTGGGATCTCTATCATACATGGTCACACAATCCTGACAGGGGAGGATTTAATCTGATTAGTACATCCATTGCAATTTTGGCAAGGCTCTGTCCTCTGCTTTCAGCCACTCCATACAGTCCTACAAATTCCTCATGTGTCACAGTCAACATATATCAAGCATATGGAGTCGTGTGTATGGATTCCGTCTATGACAGAAAACTGGAAGCTATTGAATGGTATATGCTTTTCTTCTAAAAACATTGTTTTTCATTAACTGAATAATCTCATTTTGTATCCAAGGGCTATTGTAATCATGTTCCACATCTTTGAACTGCCTTGATGGACTGTAACCCTCTGCTTTCTTATTAAAAGTTGGTACATGTTTGCACATACCTGGAACTTTATTCTTTATGACCACTTAAACCCTCACCCTGTAAAGCAACTGTAAGTACTTAACAGAAGCTACAATCTTCAATAGCCAATGTCTTTCTTCCTCTTCTTATCTGGCCAAAACAGACATGAGTCAAGTGGCCAGAATAACATGAGCTAAAATCTGACGGAGAAACCCTCTTCAAGGTTATCAGAATGTTGGCCTTCAACTTTATTTTCACTTCCACTGCCTTGAAATAATCAAGACTAATGTGAGTCAAACCAAGCACAGACTTACAACCAAACATAGAAAGACAACATACTAGAACAGAAAAAACAAAAGACACGGAATGCAACAGGACACCACCCCCAGGACGTTACAAGACTTGTATGAGTCTGTAATGTATGGCCGAATTGCAGCAAAGTATCCCCTACTGAAGGACATCAATAAGAAGAGACTTGCTTTGGATAAGAAAAACAAGAAATTGACATTAGATTGGTGCAAATCTGTCTTTTGTGTTTGCACTTTCTTCTTCATGACCACTTAAGGCCTCACCCTGTATAGCTACTGTAAGTACTTAACTGAAGCTACAATCTTCAACAGCCAATGTCTTTCTTCTTCTTGTTATCTGGCCAAAACAGACATGAGTCAAGTGGCCAAAATAACATGAGCTACAATCTGACAGAGAAACCCTCTTCAAGGTTATCAGAACATTGGCCTTCAACTCTACATTCACTTCCACAGCCTTGTAAAAGAAAAGAAATTCACCTGAAAATAAGGGCTAAATATTCAAACTTGATTGGATTTTAATTCAAGACACAATTTTATGACAAGGTAATATGTCCCAATATTGGTATATTGGCTTACTGTATGCAGTGGGGAGAACAAGTATTTGAAACACTGCTGATTTTGCAGGTTTTCCTATTTACAAAGCATGTAGAGTTCTGTATTTTTTACCATAGGTACACTTCAACTGTGAGAGACAAAATCTAAAACAAAAATCCAGAAGATCAGACTGTATGATTTTAAAATAATTAATTTGCTTTTCATTGCATGACATAAGTATTTGATCACCTACCAACCAGTAAGAATTCCGGCTGTCACAGACCAGTTTGTTTTTCTTTAAGAAGCCCTCCTGTTCTCCACTCATTACCTGTATTAACTGCAACTGTTTGAACTCGTTACCTATATAAAAGACACCTGTCCACACACTCAATCAAACAGACTCCAACCTCTCCACAATGGCCAAGACCAGAGAGCTGTTTAAGGACATCAGGAATAAAATTGTAGACCTGCACAAGGCTGGGATGGGCTACAGGACAATAGGCAAGCAGCTTGGTGAGAAGGCAACAACTGTTGGCGCAATTTTTAGAAAATGGAAGAAGTTGATGGTCAATCTCCCTTTGTCTGGGGCTCCATGCAAGATATCACCTCGTGGAGCATCAATGATCATGAGGAAGGTGAGGGATCAGCCCAGAACTACACTGCAGGACCTGGTCAATGACCTGGAGAGAGCTGGGACCACAGTCTCAAAGAAAACCATTAGTAACACAATACGCCATCATGGATTAAAATCCTGAAGCGCACGCAAGGTCCCCCTGCTCAAGCCAGCGCATGTCCAGGCCCGTCTGAAATTTGCCAATGACTATCTGGATGATCCAGAGGAGGAATGGGAGAAGGTCATTTGGTCCGATGAGACAAAAATAGAGCTTTTTGGTCTAAACTTCACTTGCCGTGATTGGAGGAAGAACAACGATGAGAACAATCCCAAGAACACCATCCCAACCTTGAAGCATGGAGGTGGAAACATCATTCTTTCGGGATGCTTTTCTGCAAAGGGGACAGGATGACTGCACCGTATTGAGAGGAGGATGGATGGGGCCATGTATCACGAGATCTTGGCCAACAACATCCTTCCCTCAGTAAGAGCATTGAAGATGGGACGTGGCTGGGTCTTCCAACATGACAATGACCTGAAGCACACAGCCAGGGCAACTAAGGAGTGGCTCCTTAAGAAGCATCTGAAGGTCCTGGAGTGGCCTAGCCAGTCTCCAGACATGAACCTAATAGAAAATCGTTGGAGGGAGCTGAAAGTCCGTATTGCCCAGCGACTGCTCCGAAACCTGAAGGATCTAGAGAAGGTCTGTATGGAGGAGGGGGCCAAAATCCCTACTGCAGTGTGTGCAAACTTGGTCAAGAAATACAGGAAACGTATGATCTCTGTGATTGCAAACTAAGGTTTCTGTACCAAATATTAAGTTCTGCTTTTCTGATGTATCAAATACTTATGTGATGCAATAAAATATAAATTAATTATTTTAAAATCATACAATGTGATTTTCTGGATTTTTGTTTTAGATTCTGTCTCTCACAGTTCAAGTGTACCAATGATAAAAAATTACAGACCTCTACATGCTTTGTGAGTAGGAAAACCTGCAATATCATCAGTGTATCAAATACTTGTTCTCCCCACTGTACTTAAATGTACATACTTCATCATCACCAGTACAGTGTATACATTTAGTATGTAGTAAACATATGCAAGTTGAGATGCAGCCAAGGTGAATTCTTCACAATAATATGCATGTGCAAATTAAGTTAGGTAAAGCGAACACACACTATAACTTGACTTCCTTTGCAAGCTTGTTATATTGTTATTAGCTGTAATTGTCAGCGATGTAATTGAAATTTGTACTGGACTGTTTTTGTCAATGGTAAATAATGTAAGCTAATGTGCGCACGGTGCACTGCGTAGATTCAAAATATAACACAACTTGTCTCCTCAACTTCTTTTATCAAACAAGACCCGAATTGTATTAGCTAATCCAGTAGGATGGGAAGGCTAGTACTGCAGGTGTCTAAAGCAAATACAACAACATTACAAATGAATTCAAACTAATACACAGACTGGTGAGAAGGTTCATATGGGGAATATCTCAGGCACTCAGATACATTTAGTAAAATAATATTGGAAGCATTAACTTAAAAAAATTCACTGCAGATGTGTGCTGGTCATTTATTTAGCTTTACTATTTTCTACATTGTAGAACAATAGTGAAGATATCAAATTGCAATCTCTCAACCAGCTTCATGTGGTAGCCAGTTGGAATGCATTTCAATTAACAGGTGTGCCTTGTTAAAAGTTAGTTTGTGAAATTTCTTTCCTTCTTACTGCGAAAACTTTGCAATATATCCATCAAGCGCTATTATAAAACTGGATCTCATTATCACGCTTTAGGGTAGGCAGGACACAAGGCGCAGAGCCAAAACAAAAATAACAAAAGGAGAGGCAAACTGAGGCACACCACAACTGGCACAAACAATGATCAACCACTGAAAGATCCAAAAGGGCAACTTAAATAGGGACCCCAATTAGAGGCAACTTGGAGCAGCTGTCTCTAATTGGGGCCAACCAAAACAGCAGAGTAGAGAAATTTAGAGGCACCATCACAGTCAGGCTCCGACTGTGGCCCCCAGCAAGGACCTGACACTCATGAGGACCACCACAGGAAATCTGCAATTAACTGTACATTAGATTGTAGCCCAAATAAATTCTTCACAGAGTTCAAGCAACACACAGTTCTCAAAAATAACTGTTCAGAGGAGACATGTAAGGAATGCACCCAAGGCAAGGGAAATGGTTCAAGCGCAGAATGTAGTAGGTTTATTTCAGGGATATGGTACAAAAAGGGGTCAGGCTGAATCAAAGGTCCAAAAGGCAAGCAATAGGTCACTAACTCCAAAAACCCATACAAAAAGGCAAAGTACAAAGGGATCAGGCAAGAATCAAAGTCTACGAGCAGAATAAAAAAGACATGATCATATATATCAAGGACAGAATCCGGCTCAGTAATGCATGCGAATAAACAATACCTCAAAATAAAATACTGAACAGAACTAAATAGGGAGGGCTAGAGGGCCGACAGGTGGAAATAATCAAGAGTGACGGGAGGCAAACCAAGCACGGAATTACAACCAAGCGTAGAAAGACAACATACTAGAACGGAAAAAACTAAAGACACAACCACCACCCCCGGGATGTTACAAGACTCTGTCATTTATGGTTGAATTGTGGCAAAGAAACCCCTACAGAGGCACAAGAATCACAAGAAATTGACATTAGATTGGTGAAATGTGTCCTTTGGTCTGATGAGTCCAACCAAAAAGTTTGGGATTTCTGGTCGCAGCTGATGTCTATTTGAGAGAAAGAGTAGGATGATCTCTGCATGTATGAAACAGGGAGCCTTTTGCAGATGGCCTTGGTCTGTGACTTAATTCGAATTAGAGGCACAGTCAACCAGCATGGCTACTGTAGCATTCTGCAGCGATGCGCCAACCCATCTGGTTTGCGCTTAGTGGGACTATCATTTGTTTTTCAAAATGACCCAAAAGACATCCATGCTGTGTCTATTTGAACAAGACTGAGGGTGGTGGTGGGGCATCAGATCAGATGACCTGGCCTCCACAATCACCTGCATTCATGTCCAAATGTTTCATCTGATAAGATGTAATAGAAAATGTATGTATTGAAGAGGACAGTCCCCTGTCTAACGCCTTAGTGATTTTATTGTTTCAAATTAAAAGTGTTGGTATACAAAGCCAAAAAGTGAAATCATTGCTATTGTCCAAATGCATTAGGAGTTCGCTTTATTTATATTGACAATACATAAAATAATGCTTTTATTTGGCAACACATGCACATAGAAATTTTAGTTGTGAATGTATTTGCCCATGATTTAACAGACATACTTCTTCGTACATCACCATATTTTTGCAGATATTTTGGTTCATACAAATTGTCTTTTTAATGACTGCTGCCTTAGGGATAGAGGAAGATAGGATGTTAAAGGTGGGGAACGCATCAATACAAATACTGCAGAAATGGATAAAGCAATATAATTGCTGGTGTTCACTCAGATGTTAAATCAATAGTTACCATGGAATGATGGAAAGTAGATTAAATTAATAAAGCTTAACATTAGCAGTACCATAAATTATATCTGTCTTTAACAGAAGTTATGTAATTTGAATTGTCACCAAATCAGTGAAAAAACACATAGATCCAAGGTAATATTCAATAACTAACATATGCCCAGGCCCCAGGACAATGTAAGTTGATGTTAATTGAACATGGACATCATAGAAAATTGACACTCCCCTAAGGGCAACATACTACAGAACAACCCTGTTTCCAAAAAAGTTAGGATGCTGTGTGAAATACAAATAAAAACAGAATGCAAAT